>JANTPM010000002.1:19779514-19800396 GCA_025434745.1 Erythroxylum divaricatum
TATTCTTTAATTGTTTGTATATATTTTTATATAAATAAATTATTTTTAATATAAATCACATAAAATAAAATAAAATATATTAAATAATTAATACTATTATTTTTATATAATTAATAATAAAATAATAAACCTCCTACAACAACCATTTTAATATAAGGAGTATAAAAATCATTTATTATACATTATATTTTATTCCATCCATTTTTCAAACAATATTTCACTACATTATATTATGAATTATTTCATCTTTTCCAAATAATTTTTTACTATATTACATTCTATTCTATTTTCTTCCATTATATTCTATTTCATTTTATTAATTAATATACAAACAAACAGAATCTAAAAGAACACAGAACAAGAAAATGTTGGCAGCGGTCGAATAATAGAAAAAAAAGCATGGCACATACATGGGGAACAGTGGCAGGCGCAGACGGCAAGCAAAGGGAAGTGGAACTGAGCAAGCCAACTGTGGGATGGGATCTGACAAACCGCGAGTAATTCAGATCCTATTGGGAGTGGGGCAAGAGAAAGAGATGGTCATGCAATTGGTGGGGGTCCGTCTCCATTCTTCATCCGATGCCATCTTCATACATCCTCCACGAGTCCTGTTTCCCTTGGCCGTGGGCTGGCTACTTTCGTAGTTGTTGGGAAGGATGAGAAACCCAGAGCATTGGTTATTAATTTGTTGATCTGGTCTTGTACTACGTAAGAATGACCGAATTCATAAGCTCGGCATACAATTAGTGGCCGCCCTGCCCACATATCAAAAAACACCGTTTTGTTCTTGGTTAGATCAATTATGGACGTCTCACTTCCAGCGAGAATATGAGAGTTGGAGCTACTAGAGAGCCTGAGGGTTGATGGGAACCTGATGTTGAGCAAAGGGAGGCCAGCGATCAATCATCAGCTGAACAATCAAGTATGTAAAAGCTCTTTGTGCGCAAATGTATACAGGCGACGTAAAAACTTGAAAGATCTTGGAATTTCCAAACTTACCCCCTCTAGGACTTTTGGGGTGAGGTTTTAGAAGATTAGGATTAGTCGACTAAGCTGAAATATTTAATGTAATAAAAAAAACGCCGTTTTGGAGAATGTTATTGTGAACTTCTAAATTGTAAGCTTTCTTTTTTCTTTTCACTAAAAATTTATTATGTTAAATTAATTAAATCCTTTTTCTACTAAAAAAAATTAGGGATGGCTAATGATCAGTTATTGGACGTTTTCTTATTTGATCTAAAGTAACTTGAATCAACATAATGGCTCTTGACTTGCCCTTTTTTCCCACCGAACTCGACTCCCTATATCATATTTACTTGCAACCACAAATTATATGTATAGGAAATACGAAGGAATCAGTTGAAAAGGGAATTCCTGTTAAGAAAAGAGAGGCGCTGAACAGAAGGTAGTGACAACACTGTAGCAAAATTCATAAACAGTTGCTTTGGATGCTACCGATTTGTTCAAGTGCCCCAAGCTTTTGCACTTATTAGTTTTCTGCCCCTCCTTTATAGCCTATAAATAGCTCCACCCCCCCACTGCATACTCTCATTGCAAGCATAAGAGAATTGCATAGAGCTAGTGCATACATTGCAAGAGTAAGTTGAGTGTGTGATAGAGAGCAAAGTAAGTGAAAGAAAATGGAAGCTTTCCCAGTTGTTGATTTCTCAAAACTTGAAGGAGAAGGGAGGACGCTCACCATGGAGAACATCAAAGACGCCTGTGAGAACTGGGGTTTCTTTGAGGTGAACATCTTATGTTCATTATTTATAGTTGTCTGCTTCTTTTGTTTTCTTCTTTTTACCTTATGTATATATATATATATATATAAATATCGATGGAGTAGTTTGTAAACTTTGGCGAGTTACATGTACTGACTTCAGTTGTTACGCTTCTTTTGTCTATTTTTTTCTTACCTTCTTTCCTGTAAAGTTGATTAACCATGGGATATCCCATGAGCTGATGGATACCGTGGAGAGACTCACTAAGGAGCACTACAGGAAGTGTATGGAACAGAGGTTCAAGGAAATGGTGGCAAGCAAGGGTCTTGATGCTGTTCAGTCCGAAATAAACGATTTAGATTGGGAAAGCACTTTCTTTTTGCGCCATCTTCCAGCCTCAAACATGGAAGAAATACCTGATCTTGCACAAGATTACAGGTACGCAATCGTTACAAGTTATTTTGTGTTAAGCTTGCTGATGGCTTTGTAAGAAACGACAGGAGTTGCTGAAATGTTGATTGAAATGACAGGAGGGCAATGAAGGAGTTTGCTGAGGGATTGAAAAAACTAGCAGAGCAAATTTTGGACTTGTTGTGTGAGAATCTTGGGTTAGAGAAGGGATACTTTAAGAAGGCGTTCTATGGATCCAAAGGACCCAACTTTGGCACAAAAGTCAGCAACTACCCTCCATGCCCAAAACCAGAGCTGATCAAGGGACTCAGGGCGCACACTGATGCTGGTGGCGTAATTTTGCTCTTCCAAGATGACAAGGTCAGTGGCCTCCAGCTCCTTAAAGATGGCGAATGGATCGATGTTCCACCCATGAAGCACTCTATTGTCATCAACTTAGGTGACCAACTTGAGGTACAGTACTATCCTAACCCACAAACTTGTCGGAATCTCATGGCAGGTCATTGATTTTTGGTTGTGATGCCTTCAGGTAATTACCAACGGCAAATACAAGAGTGTGCTTCACCGAGTGATCGCTCAAACAGACGGCACTAGGATGTCAATAGCTTCATTCTACAACCCTGGAAGCGATGCTGTCATCTATCCGGCCCCAGCATTGGTTGAAAAAGAAGCCGAGAACAACCAACTGTATCCAAAATTTGTGTTCGATGACTACATGAAGCTTTATGCTGGACTCAAGTTCCAGGCCAAGGAGCCAAGATTTGAAGCCTTCTCTTAAGAAACATGAAGTTGGTTTTCGATGTCTGCTTTTTCCGATTAGCCGTGTAATGGGATCTAAATGCTTTTAGTGTTTCGAAGTCAAGTCTAGTAGTCTGTTGTCTGAAAGTCTATCGGCTGGTGATTTGAAACTTGTCTAGTATAACTCCGACTTGGTGTTGATGGCTCCTAATGTATGAGATGTAACTGTGTGTTTGTGGAATATATACAAGTTGTGTTTGGAAAACGACTCAAAAGTTCAATTCGACATTTAGTTAACCGAAGATATCATACATGTGATGTGATTATGTTCTTAGGAAATGGTCTTTCGCATTCAGATTTTTCCAAAATCATTTCCAAAAACCGTTCCTAATACTGATATATCTGTGGCTCTAAAAGATGCCAACACCATTCCCATTTGAAGAAACAAAGAAAATGACTTTCCAAACTTATCATTTATGCCAATTCCAATATATATCCATGATGTTGGAGTGCTGAATCAGCGTTATCCACAAACACCATCTCCACTTTTGAGAGTGGAACAATAACAACAAACTGCATTGTGAAAAGGAAACATGTATTGTATTGTAGAGCTTCTTAAGCTAGACTACTTAAGACCATTCAACATCACACCAATCAGAAATTTGGTAAAAAAATATTATTTAATTTAAGGAAAAAAGCTTAATTTGGCACAAATCAAACTCAAATTCAATAGTGAAGTTTCCAAATGTCCATATTTTAAGGCTTTTCTCATGTATTATTTGGGTTAAAACTAGTACGATTGTTCTAAAAACAGAAGTTAAACCAAAAAGTATAAAGTTTATAAGTTTCAACTAATAATTGCCACAAAATCTGTTAAGAATTAAATTAAATTAAATGGTCTAAGAGTTTTGGATTTGCAATTCAGGAATCGTTTCATCGAATAGGATTCAAGAAATATTTTCTAAACTCCACGCGCTCAATAAAAACCAAACTATGAGTTCATCTTTTGATAACGACAAGCATCCAGGATTTATGACCATAAGATGGGGCGGTAACTAACACCAGAAACCAGGAGTGCATCAGCTTTTCCATTGAAAGAAAAAAAAAGGAAAGCAACTCATTCCAATGCCAACAGAATATCACCTCAAAACTTAAACACAGACCTTCATCTCTGGAAAAAGACATTCCTCAACTGCACGATCAACCCTTCAATCAGGGAGAAGATTTCCCTCCCCACCATTCTGTATCATTATTTCGTATCACACGGGGGGGAAAGTTATGGAAGTAATAAAAATGGAAAAATAAAATGCACTGTCTCATTTGTCAGTATCCTTGATCCCGTTGCCTTCACCAACAGTACTTGAGTTTGTACTCTGCACCTGCTTTTCATCTCCTTCCACCGCATTAGACGAATGGTTCTTCAAAACCATTGAAATGTCTGCCTCAGAAGCTCCAGCCAGCCTAAAGCGTTCTACCGCAGCATCCAGGTTTTGCTTCCATCCACCCATCCCTAGTTTGCATTCAACTTGGGATCGCTCAAAAAGCATGTTGCCCCAGAAAAGATGTATCTGTGATCTCATAACTGCTGCTTGCTCAGCTGCTTCTTCCGGTGAAATCTCACCCTGACTACCAATTCCAGAGGGCTCAACTTCCCCCTTAATTCCCTGCCTCTTCTTTCTTCTCAGTATGTCTTCCTTCTTGCTTGCATTAGGATCTTTAAGCTCCTTTGCTCTCACCTCCTCCAACTTCTCCCACATCTCTGTAGCTGCTTTCATTTTCTCTTCTGCACTGTCGAACAGACTAAATGTTTCTGCAGACTCCCAACTAGAGAGATCTATTTTCTTAGCAAGCACAAAAGACCAATGAAGCTTAGCCATTTCAAATTGCTGCTGTCCTAATGCCAACAGTCCCTCGTAGAAATCTGGCTTGATCAAGAGTGCCTCCTCATACTTCTCTCTGGCCCATGAATATTTCTCCTTCACCCAATCATAAGCTGTTTGAAGCTGTGCTGCAACTTCTTCCTTTCCAGCAGACTCATCTAAAGGAATTCGTTTTCTTGCCGCACACATATGAACATTTCCCCAATTAAAGAAAGCCAAAGCAGCAACCTCCTGGAATTTTGAGGCAGCCTTGTCAAAGAGGCTTTGGGCTCCCTCGCTGGTCACCGTCTCCTCAAGAGCCTCCGAGCAAAGCTCCATCCCAAGCTCATGTAAATCAATATGAGCATCTGGATCAATGCCAACATGGGTCCGAAACAGCTGAGCAAAATCAAACAACCAATCATCCATCTCTACTTCTCTGCTCTCTGGATCTTCCAAAGTTTCAGTTTTTACCTTTGGAACATCTTTTTCTACCTTGTTGATTTCAGTGTCAGGTGCCTCCAGAACAGATTCATCAAGTGATGAATGAGAAAGGCTTTCATCTCCTTTGGTCCCTTCTGCCTCAAGAGGCTTCACCTCCTCTTCCTCCAGTAATGGTGGCTCTTGCTCTGGACTAACTTCAACAATGTACAATCTCAACAATCTGACTGAGTTGGGTTTTTCTGAATCTGGCTCCTCTGGTAAAAGACTGTCTGCAGCAGACTCGGCCAATCTCAGTTCAGCTGTACACGTAATAGTCACCAGATCTCCATCATTATCTTTATACTTGACCAAAACTGATTTCGAAGAGGGAAAACGCTTAGTCACAATCTCCCTCAAGATTTTGAAAGTGCAATTCACCGGCATCTGTGCTAGTCTAATGTCATGATCGTAAACAAGTTTCAATGGCCTGAACTGAATCACTACCTCAGAACACTTCCCATGGTTAGGCAACGAAACAGATGAAGTGGAGCGTTGTTCTCCTTGGCCATTCATGCCTGGATTAGCAGTAGATTTTGAAGAACCGCTAGAAGGTTTCAATGTAAGTTTTGGCATATGAGTTCTTGTTTCAGGGCCGTTTTCACCAACCATATTCACCTGAGGCTTTTCCAGCTTACTGTTTTGTGATAGAACAGATCCCACACCCGGGGTCACTCCCTTCTTTGACACTGGCCGAGCTGGTAGACAAGGACCAAGACCAGCAATTGGAGCTCCCCGAACTGCAGATGCTCCAAGGGCGGCAGGAGATGGGCGGCTTTGGAGGTCCTGTTGAGCCTCCTGTCGAGGACCCAATGCAGTCCTTAATCTTCGTGCAACATCTAAAGCATCGCGGTGATTTGGATCAGCCCCCAATAGTAACTGCACATCCTGCATCGCCATGTCATACTTACCAATTGCCTCAAATGCTCGAGCCCTCCTGAGGAGAGCTCTCACAAATCGAGGTTGAACCTGAAGGGCCATAGTACACTCAGCGATGACAGTGTCATAGTCGATAGGTTTCATTTGCATCAAACAAGCAGCCCTATTGCTGTGAAACACGGCACGGTCAGGGTGGTTTTTAGGGGTTAAGCGGAGAGCACTATCGTACTGTTCAAGGGCACCCACATAGTCCTTGTTTTGGAACCTTTTGTTCCCTTCTTCTTTGAGCTCATGAGCCCTTTTCAAAAATATGGACGAGTCCAAGTCAACATCTCCATTACTATCTGGTACTGACCTTGAGTTCAAACTATGGCTATGTTCAACAGTTGACATATGATTTGAAGCCCCACTACCCTTCTTCTTTCTACCACCAGATTTCCCCATAATTAAAGTCTCTCCCACTCTAAAGGAACAAAGAAAAAAAGGGAACCCACAAAACCAGAAACTAAGAGCTAGAACTATTTATCAAATATCAAATGAAAATAAAGATTGAAGAAGCCATCTTTCGGAGTTGAAGAAGCCATCTTTCGGAGTTTTACAGCAAGAACTGAACAAAGTGAGAAAAAGAAAAACAAAAAAAAGGACTTACAAGTAATAAATGGAAAGCTCAAAAGATAAAGCCTTTACGCTCTGCAAAGTCCCGGAGATGAGAGTGAGAGGAGAGGTAAGTATGGAGTAGAAGGAAACTTGGAGAAAAGTTTGGGCCCTGGTGGGGAAAGAAATGGAGAATGGGGGTCTTGCAAACCCTAGACAGTAAGGAACTCACAGGGTTAGCTGAATTGTTGGAATTGAATCACCTAAGGGTGGACCCAGAAGATAGGCCATTGTCTACCGTAGGATGAGACGTACGAAAGGCATCATCTTTGACTTTGTTTGCTACAGCCACAGGGATTTGTTCATCAGAGCATAGGTGGGGCACGAGACGTTGGGTCACCGTTGCTAAACCAATTATTATAAAAAGCATGAGGGAGGTTTTAGTGATTTTATACAAGGCTCTTAAGGTCATTTCATACCCTAGGGTTGGCATCTTTGTAGTTGCCCTTTATAAGCTGGACTCGGTATTCTCTTCGTTCGTGACGCAGTTTTTGAGCTAGGTCGGGTAGGCAAAGCTCTCGCGGTTTCTTAATCTAAACGCTAAAGAGCTTTTAGCTTTTGCGTTCTGATGTTTGTTCTTCTGTACCAAATGAATTTATTTGGATTTGAGCCCTCTGTTCCTGTATTGGTCACCGGAGACAGGTTAATGTCTGCTGGTTGGAAAGAACTGAGGTATATTGAGAAAACATTGGGTTTTGGCCGAGATATCGTTTCAGTCGTCATTCATGCCATTGGCGATTCGATTGTTGCTCGTCCACATTCTGTCTTCTTTAAGCTTTTTATTTTCGTCATTTGCCCTTAACTCTCATGTATGTTGTGAGAGTCTCTGTCAATGGGTTTTTAGGGATGAAATCCCAACTGTTGTTAGCAATTTTCTATTTGATTCTTGATAGTTTCTACTTTTGAAAGTTGTAGAGGTGTTGAGCAATTGGGTTTCCTATTCGTTACTTTTTTAGCTAATAAAAGAGAGAAATCGTGAATTTTTGTTTGGATTAAAGGAAAGCAAGGGAAAATAAAGGACAAAAGAAAGACAAAAGAAAGAGAAAGAATGCTGGAGAAATTTGATTTAAATATATTTTTCACTAAATTAGTGAAAAAAGAGGAGAAATAAAAAAAAGGAGGAGAAATAGAAGGCAAGGAGAGAAATGATATTCTTAACCACAATTTACTTTCATAATAAAATAATAAAAAATTTTCTTTCTTCAATTCTCCTCTTTGGTAAATTAGGGAAACAAACAAGTAAATCACATTTTTCTTCCATTCTTTTCTCCTCATTTTTTTTATATTTCTTTTCCTTTCCACTGTCCAACTAAGGATCCAAAGTAACGTAAAGAAAATGCCATTGCCAAATATGATACAGGGGAAGAACTATAAGGAAGAGAACAATCTCAACATGTCACAGAGTATTGACCTACTGTGCTTTGCCTGCCATATGATCGCCTAGAACAAGAAAATGACAAAGGCAAATGCTTCAAACTGGAAATGTCGAACAATTCAACAAAGCGCTGATCTGATAGCCTTGCCTTAGCAGCAGCAAACCTCTGGTACTCATCGAATATAGATGAGAGACACCATCTCTGCAATTTTCTGAAGCACCCCACAAGGCAGCCGGTACGATGCTAGACAGAGAACAAAACAAACAAGTTTAACATTACAAGAAGTGGCTAGAAATAAAACAGGTAAAATTCGTAGTACCTTTCCTCGTTTGCAGTGAATTAGGAGAGGATGGTTTTCAACATCTGGCATGTAAAACACACGTGAGCATATTGTAAACAGGCACGCCATGACTTGGCATAGTTGGAAGTATACAAGTTCAAAGTTTCAAGATACCAAGAACTGCTTTCAACGCTTCACGGATTGCTTCATCTGGGATGTTTACAAAAGGCTCCTGTCCACAGTACCAACTATTAGCATGCATTGCAAAAGCTCATTTCAAATGCGAAAGCTCTCGCTCATCTCAGAATCAATACTTCTAATGGCCAAATACTTGGTGTATCTGTGGTACTTGATGACTGATCATGGATTTTCTTGGCCTAGAAAAATAGTTAGGTCTGAAGTCCCAAAAGGTGTGCTAAATTGCTAATGTAATCCAAGAAACTCGAGCATTCTTGTTGCTACAAGATTTACATGTCAATGAAATTAATAGTACAGAATACAGATGCATGAAATGGCCGATTTCAATGATTCCGGTCACAGTCAGCGTCAGGAGTTCAACAAGAGAGATTACAGTTGTTTTTCCAAAATAAAAAAGGAGAGATTACAGTTAATATTATTGGATTTGAGAGTGTAAGTGTTTTTCATTTAAGTTTTGGATCATAATTTAACATTTGAGTGAAGCATGTGATGGTACCCTACAAAACGAATCTGTTAGTGATGAATTATTTGCAAACCACCTATGGGCCAGCACAAGTATATGGACAAAACTAGATAGGTTAAGTCAGAAATACAAGTTAAAATCCGAGAAACACTTTTACATTCATTCCATTAGATGAAAATTTAGCGAAGCACTATAGGAAATTGAGGATAGTGCTTGTCTAATGTGCATTGATATCTAATTAGGGTCCAACATAAATGCTTTTAATGTATGCCTACGCGTGTGTAAAACTACACTACATTTTCATTTATTATTAGGTCAAAGTGTTAAACTATGACAATATAGTGGAAGCCACAACAGCAAAGCAAGTAAAGACGATTGTTGCATTTGCTAATCTGCTAAGCAAGCATATGCCTCTTTTAACATAAAAGACGCTTCATATGTAATCTTCTGATATTATCAGCACTGGGCAGTAGCTGCCAAACTCATACTATCACCCTGAATTTCCAAATCATTCAAAGCCAGAATAGAATAGTTTGCAATGACTTTGTGAAGGCAGGTCTCAAGGCCTTTGTCAAGGACAATACTAAAAGCCTAATTGATACTAAGCATAAGCTGAAAGAAGCTCAGGAAGCCTGCTACAATTCTCCTTACAACACTGTCTTGAGGTTAGCTGAAATCCAAAGGCTTAAGGATCATCAAGAAGCATTGACTTTGCATAATTCTATTTTAAGGCAGAAAGCAAGAATCAATTTGCTAAGGAAAGGGGATTCTAATTCAAAATTATTTCGTTCCTCTCTACTCAAAATCTAATAATTGCGAGACAGTATGGGAAACATTCATTCAGATCAGACAGTCTTGCAAGAGCTGACTAGAAAATTCTTCATAAACTTGATAGGTTTTGATGAAACAACTCAGTCTGGCTTCAATGTAAAAGGATTCTTTGACTGCTCTCTAAGTCAGAATCTTAAAGACTACACGGTGACCCCTTTCACAGCTCAGGAAGTCAGAAATGTTCTATTCAGCTTGCACCCTTCAAAAGCCCCTGGCTTGATGGTTTTTCAACTTGGTTTTTCCAAAAATCTTGGGACATTATAGGTAACCTCTTCATAGAAGCTGTGTTGGAATTTTTTACATCCTCTAATATGCTTAAAGAAATTAACCATACCTTCAATTGTCTCTCATTCCAAAGAAGCAAAACCATTCATGTTTAGCTAAGTTTAGATCAACTTCCTGCTGTAATACTGTTTACAGAGTCATTGCAAAACTCCTAGCTAACAGGTTGAAGGTTGCTCTACATGAAATCACAAATCCTGCTGAAGGTGCTTCTATTGCTGGGAAAACTATAGGAGACAATATTCTTCTTTTAGGAATTGCTAAAGGATTACAAGACTGGAAGAGGCATTAAAAGTTGTTTGATAAAAATAAATTTCTACGAAGCATTTGATATAGATAGTTGGAGCTTCGTTCAAGCTTGCCTTGAAGCCCTTGATCTTCAAGAAAAATTTGCAAAGTGGATCATTGTATCATACAAACATCTTCTCCTAGTGTGCTTGTCAATGGCATTCCCACACAAACTTTCAAAAATGCTAGGGGAATTAGACAAGAGGAACCCCTTTTCTCTTATCTTTTTACCGTAGTAATGGAAGGTTTGTCTAGACTACTTGATAAACTCTCAGCCTGCAATGGAAGATTTCGATTTCATCATAAATGCAAGGAACCCAGGCTAACTCACTTGATCTATGTTGATGATCTCATGCTTCTGAGCGGTGCAAACATTCAATCCACCAATATTTTGCTAAATATATTGAAGCTTTTCTCAGAAAGCTCAGGATTAAAAGTCAAAACTGAAAAGAGCAACCTGTTCATCTTAGATATGCAGGAGTGTAGGTCTAACTTTGCTTTCCCCTCCCTTCAAATACCTTGGATTAAACATCACCTCAGCTAAGCCAAAATTTTCAGATTGCACTCCACTCACTGAAAGTACAAATTCAGGATAAATGCATGGCAAAACAAGTTCCTTTCCGTTGCTGCAAGAATAACACTTATCAAATCAGTACTCAGCAGCCCGCTAATTCATTCGTGAGCTCACATAGTATTGCCAAAGAGAGTTATAAAGGAAATTGATAGAATTGTTAAAGCTTTTCTATGGTTTGGGAAAGCAAAGAATTCCAAATGTGCAAAAGTAAAACGGAGTGAACTAACCCCAAAGAAGCAAGGAGGTTTAGGAATCATCCCCATTCCATTTATACAAAAGGTTCTTCTAAGCTAGAGAATATGGAGGCTATATACGGATAAGAAAGCCCTTTGGATCAAATGGATACATGAATTTCACCTCAGAAACTAGAACTTTTGGCAGATAACAAACTCCAGGGATCTTGAACTTTCACTCAATTACTGAACTTGAGAAGTATAATATGTCCTTGGATCAAACACCAGCTAAGAAATGGAGCTATCACATGGTTTTAGTATAACAACTGGTCTAAATTTAGCCCCCTCACTCAAAGGAAT
Organism: Erythroxylum divaricatum; assembly: GCA_025434745.1. Lineage (NCBI taxonomy): Eukaryota > Viridiplantae > Streptophyta > Magnoliopsida > Malpighiales > Erythroxylaceae > Erythroxylum > Erythroxylum divaricatum. The sequence continues at coordinate 19,791,082 of JANTPM010000002.1, forward strand.
GAAATTCTCTACCTGAATAATAGAATTACTTTGGATGTTTAAGGATCCTCGCTGATTCAGAATGGAGACTGGTATGGGAGTTCAGAGGTTTCTCTCTTCTTACAGGATATTTACCTCAACTACATCAATGGAATCGAGAAGACAACATTATATGGATTCCTAGTTCCAAAGGGATCTTTACAAATAATTCTTGTCACAAGTTATTCATAAGCAGTTTTGGAGAAGTCCCTTGCCATGAACTCCTTTGGAAGCAATCCTAAATCCCAAAGCTTCAGTAATCACTTGGGTTGGGATAAAAAAAAAAACAAAATTAGAACTAAAAATAGATGGTTTGACACCTATGATTTCACCCGCGTCTTATGCAAGGAAGCTGAAGAAGATAGAACCATTTATATTTTTTGTGCACGTACTCCAGAGCAGTGTGGAGTAGAATTCTGCACATGCTATTAGATGTTAGTCACACCTACGAATGGAGTGGGACTCTAGACTGGTTTACCAATCTTGTCAAGCATCAAAAGCAGAACGGAATGACATTCAAGACGGCCTTTACCACTATAATTTACACTCTTTGGAAAGAAAGGAATAACAGGTTGTATAAAGGAGCAGAAGTAGACAAACAACAGCTGGCTGGAAATATCCTCAATTGGGTTAGAGCTATTATGATAGCAAAAGATGTGCAAAAATCACTCACCCCTGGATTGAAAAACAGATGGAACCTATAATCTATGCTTTTGTTATTTCTTTTGACTAGTCTTGTGATATTATTCATGTTGTAAGCCGAAACTCATTATGATATTGTATGTGATGTTGAACTAGCTTTTGCTAGAGTTAATACAATTTCATTCATTTTCCAAAAAAGAACAAATAGTTTCCAATGGATGGACGAAAACAATTTTCTACAAGTCCGTAGAGAAGAATTGAGTATCGAAATTAGCTGGAAATATAAATTCTAGAGAGAATCAAGACAGATGCATATGATTAAATCCTTAGAGAAGAATAATTATAATTTTCGAATAAAACTGAAGTTTGCACTCGCAGATTGGAAACTGTAGAAGGTACAAACGTTACGAGTAAAACAGAGATTGAGAAGGTTTATACCTTGCACATTTCAATACCGAACTGGAAAAGCATAATCCCGTTGGCCTTCAAGAATTCTTTATTAGCTTCTGGATATGGTTCCGGGCACAAATATCTATTAAACAAATAACAATCACCCGCAAAGGACATCGATAACCAGAAAAGAAAGGAACCCCATTTGTATTGACTTACATGATGGAACGAAGGCCAAGAGATTGCAAGAACCCAAAATTAGCAGAGTCGGGAAAAGCAGACCTGAAAATTCCAACATCGACCATGGCAAAGTTGAGAGGAGGTACCAACACCCTCTCTCCGTATTCCCTTTCAACCTCACCAGACTGGCCGTCCAAGTTATTAATTTCCATTTTGGTGGGGGGTGATTTGAGATTATATAGTACGAAGATACAGCATCCAAATGAGGATCTTCTTTCTCCTATGTAAATCTCGCTTCTTTTCATTTGTTTAGCACATAACATGCAGATCTAATTGTTAATATTTGCTAGTAAGGAGCAGTGGAGGCTTTAATTATTATACATTAGTTGACCAAGAATATGAATATCTTATAGACCTCACATCACAGCCGACAAATATGAAATACCCACTCATTTACTACAATACGATACCATATTTGAATTGAATTATGTAAATGAGTAATTAATGCTACACTTGCTTGAATTAAGAAGAGGTTAGCTCATCGAAATAATGTTTAATGGACCAATTATTTCTTGCATCTTTTGATAAGAACGGAAAAGCTTTTAACATGATTTGCTCTTCTGTTACCCTGTCGGTTTCATGCTTAGAAAACCACATCAAACTCTTTAGGATCCAACCTCATCAATAAGACAATTATGAAAAAAGGTGAATCAAACTAGACTTAGGCTCAAAAGTAACATACTCAACACAATTAGGAACAATAATGCATAGAGATATTTGATTCTAATATGGAGCAATCAACTCCTTTAGAATTCTAAGATTGGCCATAAAATTCTAGGATTAGTCATAGCTTTTTTTGGATCACTAATTATCACTTCTTGGTTTATTCCTTGCTATGATCCCAAAGTCATTACATTCCCCCTACACAATCTATGCAATATTTTTTCAATCTCTTGGATCAAATTGCAAAGGATTTTGATAAGGAGACGTAGTGACTATTATGCACAATCACTAACAAACATAAAAAGATCAAGAAAAATAAAAAAATCAATTATAAACAAATATAAAAGACACCAATTAATATCAAATACAAAATTTAATCAAATACTACCAAGAAACAACACCAAAACTTGTGACAGAGGTAAGAAAGGATCATATCTACTAAGAGTATGTGACTAAGTTTTGTATTGAATTAATTAATGCAATGAGATAGAGGGTATGGATGAATTTGATTAATGAAATTAAATAAAATTAACTAAAAATAAATTAATATTCAAATTCGCAAAGAGTAACTAATGAAATTCAATCTTAACCTTTATATGAACATGCATAGTCAAGTGTAACTTTGTTTTCATCCTCTCATTAAAATGATTAATTGTGGATTAACAACAAGCTTTGTTAATCCTTAAACAATAATCATATAGGGTTGGATATTTGGCTTATGATACATTATCATTAATGAGGCACAATCATTAGTTTGTTATAAATGAATCAGATCAAAAATAAATACAAATTTTAATAGAAATTATGATAGTAAATCTACATATGAATGATCTGGTAGGCCCTATCTAAAGCATTCATATATAAATCATAAAGTTTAAACACAGAATAACATAATCAAATTCAAAAGAGAGATACGAACAACATTATTGGGATTGGTCAACACAAACATGTCATTAGGCCTTGATATCCCCTTGGAGTTGGAAGAAAGAGAATTAGCCACTCATAGCTCTTTAAAGCACACATCCAAAAAGAAGATTATGTATATCTTGATGTCCCTCTTGTATATCCCATTTATTAGCCTCCTTAATTGCCTTTTATAGTTTATAATTAGGATTTATAAAGTACACGTGGTTACCTACATGGTTGTGTAAGTGACCATGTACAATAATCCTCCAAAAATCACGAAGACACATGCTTCTAGCAAGTTACATAAGCAAGGGACACGACCATTAATTCACGTATATGGGTGTGTACATTTTCACACTATCTAAACATCTTAAAAAATATACACATTTATAGTGACTTACATGATCCCTCGCACATTCGTGTAAGTCACATACACAGATGTGTACTTCTTTACATGATTGTGTAACTCCAAAATGTCTCTAATTCTGTATCTTGGTTTCACCCTAACTTATCTCTTTTGGATCCTAGAAGGAAAATAAGATCGATCATCATTAAAACTAGACCAAAGTTAGGAATTTAATTTGTGTTTGTTCTTTTTCTTAAAGATGTCAAAAAAGGCCTGGCTTGACTCGATTTTGACCTGGACTATGGACAGGCCACGGGTCGAGGTCAGGTAGGCCACAGGCTAACTCAACCAAATCCGTGGCTCGACCGTTACTTTAAAAACAATGTCATTTTTGAAGTTTTTATAAAAAAATTATATATGGTGGGCCAGGCCATAGGCTGACCCATCCTAGTCTGTCGGGCCATGAGCTAGGCCAGGAGCAGCCTGGGTTTGGTCCAATCCATCGACATCTTTACTTTTTCTTCCACGTACCTAATCCAAAATATGAACCAAAATAAGTATCTTAGACACAAAACTACTATTGATCATTAAGCATCAGAGAATAAATAAATAATAAATTAAGAACTTATCACTTTTGAATAATAAAATAAAGTAAAATAAAACTATTGATAGTCAAACAAATTGAATAGTAAAAAAGTGATAAAATTAACAAACAATTTTCAAATCCAATTTATGGTTTAATCTCAACCTTCACACGAATGAGCACAATTAATCATTATAATTATTCTCGTACCTTTCTTTGAAACTATTAATCATATATAACAAGCTCTATTAATCCCAATTTTCCCTTAGGTTGTATCTAATTAAAAAAAAGTTTAATTTGGTCTAGCTATTAAATAATTTAGAATAAGATCTCTAGATTTAGTGTGACAACCACATTAAGAAATTGGAAAAATAGGTTAATCTAGATAAAAACCACACAATGTTGGGTCATTTATTCTATGTTATGCTATCACTAATGATATATGACCATTAGTTTAACACAAGTGAATCAGAGTTACAACGATTATGTATTTCAATATAGATTCTGGCATAAATAATCTGTTTGAAGTATCTAAATCATTCATACATAAATCCCAACACATTAATCATAATCAATTCCAAAAGAGAGTGAGAATAATAAATTCCCAAATATGTTGGTTAGCCTTGATATCCCCTTTGAGCCAGAAGGATGAAGTTTAGCTCGTCATAGCTCTTAAAAGGGTTAAAAATTTGATCCCTTTCATGTCTCTAATGTTGGATCCCGATTCTATTTTCAATTTTGTTTTCTTATTAATTGTTTAATGATTTATGTATGCTTGTTTAATTTCCTTTTATTATTTTAGAATTGGTCCCTAACTAGAGTTTGTTGGGGAAGAATTAGAAATATGGAATTGAAGTTAGAAAGAAGAGTTAGTTGAAGTTAGAATTGAACTAAGCTAGTTGGGTCATTAAAAGCCAACCAAGGGCATAGTTGGACAAGGGCTTTAAGTGAAGGGCATAATGGGCATAGAAGGAAGATAGAAGAAGACAAAATTAGAATTAGAAGAGGGCATTGTCGTGGGCTGCACAAGGAGAGGAGAGAGAGAACGAAAATAAGAGAAGAAGGAGGGAGAAATAGAGAAGAAGGAAGGAGAAGTCGAAAATCCAAGAGAAAAGGTGGAAGAATCGTGGAAAGGAGGAGAAAATCAAAGCTTCTAAGGTAAGTTATCCTATTTTCTTCTTGATTTGTTGAAGAAAGAGGGATTGTGTTGTGTTGGATGGAGAAACCTAGAGAGAGAGAGGGATTTTCGTGGATGAGGAAGAAGATGGAGAAATCTTTGGATTTCTTTGAGTTTCTAAGCTAGTGTTGTGATTTCTAACCTATAGGAGATATGGGTAGGTTGGATTTGTGTTTAATTAGGGTTATGACATTTTGGGGTTTTGTTGATTAAGGGAAAATTTGGGGATTTTCCCAATTGGATTGAAGTTATGAATTTTGTTTGTGTATAGGCAACCAAGAGGCTATCCTAGAGCAAGGAGAAAGAAACCATTGATTTCGGTTTTTGTGGTTTTTGTGGCATTGGAGAAGGGTTTGAGGTAAGGGAATGCTAGGAGGGGGTTTAGGAATCTTTGGAGGGGGCTTGGGGGGTGAAAATTGATGATACCCGTAGGTTACACGGTCTGCCCGTGTATATTTACACGGGCCGTGTAAATCTTGGCGCAGGAGACACCTTCCACCTGAAGGTTACACGGGCTGTGTGATTTTTACACGGTCTGTGTAATTCGACCCCCATAATGATCGAATTTTAAATTGTGGTCTTCATGAAAGTTGTATCCCTAGATGTCTAATTTCTAACCGTCTAAGAACGAAGTCAATCTGACATCTATAGTGAGAGTTATGACGTTTGAGTCAAAGTATGTTCAGTAAGAATCAAGATATGAACATATCGGATTCGTTTGGCCATAACTCCTTCGTCCGACCTCTGAATGAGGCGATTCTTAAGGTGTTAGATTCCTAACACGTTTTACTACCTATCCATAAAACTTTGTGATTTCGTTGTGTGGGCTCGCCTTTGTGGCTTGTATGTCATGCAAATGGAAAATTTTTCTTTTTATCGATCAAGGTGAAGGACCTTGGAAATTCGCTTACGTTTTCGACTCCAGTTTGATAGTTGGGCTTCGAAAACGGGGCTCAGCAATGTCTCCACTGTGTGCATCATCTTCGCCATCATTTTTATACCCATCTTGGTTAACATTTTCCCCTCCATCGTACTTTTCATTAATAAATGGATCATCTAGATCTGCACCAATCAAAAAATTGTTTAGAATGACATAAGCCATATTTTTTTGAGTCTAAATGCCATATGATGGTTCTGTGGTGGATGCTATAATCGGGAATTGTTTTTTCAACACACCAAATTCCCTTTCGATAATGTTACGCAATGATGAATGTCAATGATTAAATAATTCACGAGCATTTCATGAGGGATTCCTTGAATATTCTTTCAAGTGATATCGTTATCCTCTATACGGTGTAATAAGTCCACTTCTCAATATGAATCCAGCATCAACAAGATAGTATTTTTCCTATCATGAATAAAACTATGTCAAAATTGAATTTATGACATTTATTTGTTAATAAAGTTTGAGCCCTATTTTTACCTTGGGAAATTTTAAGTGAGAACTACGTGGTTAGTGTACTTTTCATAATCTGTGAATCGGACGCTGTTTCTTCCCACCTAACCAATACATACGTGAACTTCATACCAAAAGAACAAGTACATAACACATTTTATGTTGGATAATCCATTCTCCCACGAAATCTAGAAACATCTCGAACAGGTACTTTCACACGGATATGTGTACAATCAATTGCACCAACACAATCCTGAAATTAAAGTATATTATTCTCAAATATTATGTGTGTTTAATATAATTAAGAAAAGAAAATCACCTTTAAAATAGGTAGAATCTTATTGTTCAATATTTTCTTATGGGATTTCTAATATGTCAAGTTGTCTTAGAAACATATCCTCTAGTTCTATAACTGCTTTAAAAACGCTATGAAAATGACAGCTTACAATTTCCCTGGATAGACTCCAAAAAAATGCAATCTCCCTATTGGTAACGTTATGCCCTAATATATATAGAAATTTCGCTACCTGTTCTTTAACAGTTGCATGTACAGTGGGTCGAAGCATACCTTTTCCAGCTAATAAATCACATAATTCAACAAATGGTTTAGGCTGCATTCTAATTATATTTCTCATACCTTTTCCAGCTAAGATGCATTCTAATTATATTTCTCCCATTGGAATGAAATAAAATTCTTCGCATATTTCTCCCATTGGAATGAAATAAAATTCTTCACATGATACTCTCCCTTGATTGTTATTTCTCCGATGGTGTAAGCATTTGAAGTTTGTCGTTTGCATGTCTCTTACGTAACACCTATCAATAAATCACAAGACAAGCAATATGAAGAAGCACTAATTGATGTATACGAATCAATTTTAGTTTTTGATTATTCATTCAATTATTTTCACTGATCGTGTATACAAAATAAAATTAGGAGTAGTTTTTAGATTGTGAAAATCAAAATATAACAAATATGACATAGATATTCCCATTTATATATGGTGTTATAAAAATAATAAGAAGCAACATAAAAGGGAAGTTTCATCTGAATCATTCCCCCACTGAAATTTCAAGCAAATTAATAGGAAAACAAAAACAAAGAAGATAGCGAAGATTGAAAAATACCCCAAATTTAGACAACACAACATATAAAATGAGTGACGTACGATAAAATGAGTGGATCGCAAGAGTATACAACAGCATTGACCTATATGTATGTGCCTTTCAAATTAAATAATCGATATTTTTAGCAACTCAACCTATAACAGATAATGTTCAATTCGGAGTAAAGTAAACAATGGGTAAACCCATATGTAAACTAAACCAAAACAAATAAGAGTACAATCTCCACATCCAAAACAAAACGCATCTAATGATAAGAGTAACGGACACATATTGCTGAAATTTTTTTTTGACAATGAATATAAATAGGATAAAAATAAGGTTTCGACAAAGAGGAAGACTCACCGGTGACTAAGTCTTCCAGCTTCTCTTTTACTTCCTCGTCAATAAACAACACGAGAAGAAGAAGAAGTGGTAAAACATGGAGAACGGAAAGAGAAGTCTGAAAATGATAATTGGACCATAAATAGATATTCGTGATAAGCTTGTGTATAGTAATAAATGAGTTTGGGTAGGGTTAGAAGAAATAATTGGTAAAAAATATTATTGAGGGTATATTAGGTGGTATATGTTTGTTAGTTTACGTTCCATCATAAACCTCCCAAATCGGAGGTTTCTTATTTTTACTATTTAGGATGGAATAGAACTTAGTGCCTGTTTGGTTCAACTTTTGAAGAGTGAAAATTTACTTTTTTCCACCGCAAAAGCTATTTTTAAGAAAAATGAGTGTTTGGCTGTAAAATACAAAAGTACTTTTTAATAGAAATGGCTTTTTTTAAAGCTAAAATACAGCTTTTTAAGAATCTCAAATTTGGAGCTTTTGAAAAAAGCTCCTCATTTTAGCTTTTTTAGGTAGACTTTTATGTTTAAAATTTTCGACATTTACATTTATAACATTTGTAGTAAGCAATCTCTCTCTTCCGACGTTTAAAAAACCTCTATGGAAAGCTAACCAATCTCTATCTTCTCTCTGCCTCTGCTCTCTGATCTTGTCCAATCTTTGTATAGTTAGTGTTTTTTTAATCTTGATTTCCTCCTTTATGTTGTAATTTGTTTTCTCCTTTTTTATATTAATTATTGCTTTGTTTCACCCACCCAGGAGGAGCTCGTCTGATGCGATTTTGACCTTCAAGATCGATCTTTTGAGTTTATGAAAGTCAAGGGTCTATCTCCTAATTTCTAGAGTTGTACGATTTTAATTCCATATCTCTGTAATCAGAGAATGATGGAAGAAGTAATTGACTGTTTTAATGAAATGATTGATTTTGGGTGCGTGCTAGATGCTCTAGTTTATACATGCTTTGATCACAGGTTTTGGAAATCAAAAGAGTGTGGATATGATTCACAAATTGCTGAAGAAGATGAAAGAAATAGTTTGCCCACCTAATGTGAAGACGTATAATTCCACTATTTTGTTGATGGCTACTAAGAGAACGTCGGATTACGCATTGAGAATATACAGGAGGATAATTCGGTATGGGTCGGAAGTTTGCAATAAGATGAATAGGAAGAGGTTTTGTCTTGATGATAACTCTTTACACTGTTTTGTCGGACGTCATTTAATGTAGCGCCCCCTCACCGTAGGGTACACATCGGGAACCCGAAGGTCGCTCCGACACGTATCCCACGATAAAGGTTCACTACCAGAACATTTCGCTAATAATCCATATGGCATCGCAGTAATTAAATCACAATATAACAGAAATCAATAAATTAGCATCCAAAAATAATTTCATCGGGTACAGTCATCCAATGTCAGAATAGATAAGTCTATCAGTCTCCTAACAAAACCAAAAAGGAAACTGATACAAGCATCTATCCTAAGTCAT
>JANTPM010000002.1:19829040-19839927 GCA_025434745.1 Erythroxylum divaricatum
AAAAGGTTAGTTTAACTTTATCAATTTCTTGTTTTATGTTTCGAATCTAATTCTGTTAAAGTTGATTCTGTGGAAAAATTTTAAATTCATTCTGCTACGCTTAGATTAAATCTTGCGTATATTCCCAACAGAAAGTTCGAATTATCCACTCACATAATACAAATGCATGCGATTTCTCATTCTATCACAAAACACTAATACTACAAGGAGTTCCAGTACAACATTCTCTAATCAAAGGTGTGTAGGATTTTACTCGTTTGGTATGCAAGTATTTTACTACCAGTGGGAATCCTGATACTTATTCACTTAAATGTTCTACTTTTGGCTTTGATGGAGAAGAACTTAACGATGTCTGTATACAATCAACGATGCCTTGACAATCTGTTTGAGAAAGAATGCATCCTGGCTTATCTTCATAACCACCCTCTGGATATGAATGAGGAGATCGAAGATTCCCATGGATTTGGCAGACCTTCATAGTCTTGCAATGTTCAGCCTCATCATCTCTGACGTTCATAAACACATCATACAAATTTTCTGAAAGGAAAACAAGTATTGAAACCTCCATCAGCATATGCTATAAGGTTCACCATCTCAATGTTTCTCTATTTTCCTCAACAATCAATATTATTACCTATTTTTGGCCTTCGAGAATGGGGAGCTCTTGAAGTCTGAAATTCATCTGGTGTAAAGGTAAGAGGAAATTAATCCTTAAGCCACACTTGTGAAGACATATCTATTCATGGACAAAAGATGAACCTACCAAAAAGGTATAGATCCTCTCCTGTGTAGTACCTTAAAGCAACTTCAGGAGCAGGCATTTTTTTCAACTCCTCTGCAAAGAAAACAAAAACCCAAACATTTCACTTTGGTACAATCTCCTTTGTAGAAGAAAAGCATTGAATGCTCAAGTGGCTATATAGCCCTCCCTATGTCCAACATCACACACAGATCATTACTATCTCACAGTTGTCGGCTGGGAACTAAAGTCGTTACTGTGACATGTTAAGCTCTGGTTTCTAGTATTATGAATAAGCAATCAACAGTTAGCTAATAATCGATAGAAATACTTTAAAAAACACTAAAGGCAATAAGTGAATTACAACTTGCGCAGAGAAAGCATTCAACCACCAACTGCGATTATCTAAGGAATCCTAAAAACATTAGAAATTCTTAAAAGCATACCTCCTCTTGCCTTGATAAATTTATCATAAGTTTCAAAGGCATGGCTCTCTACACATTCAGAAAAATGATCTGCAATAATTAAACAACACTGATCAAACATTTGAGGACCAGGGTAACATGCAGGGCTATTGCCCAACCTCTACAACACCACTAGCTATTGTTTCTTTTCAGTTAATATAAGTCATTGTAGGTGGGAATAATAAAAACTAAGACAAGATTTACATTCTCCGTAACTACAATTAATCTAACAAAGACCACAGGGTTGGGATTCAATTTTCATACATACTTGTGATCTGATTGATATCCTCCGGATCAATTAAACTCATTAAAAGATTTAAGCAGTGATGAGATGAATGAGTTGTCGCAATACAAGGAAAGAATATAACACATAGGCAGAGATTATTATCCTTTGCAGATCTGTTACAACTTACAGGCCATTCTTGGGCTTATTGCATACATCAAGACTGTCATGAAGTAATAAAAGATTGCAATATGTTGAGCTAGAAATCGGTCAAACCACCAAGCATTACCACCTAACTCCTGCAACCAAAATAATCAATGAATAAGTACTTTGAAATAGATACTCATTAAAATAAAACCCAAAAATAGTAAATATGTTTAGCCATCTGAATAAATGAGAACAACTGATTGATGAATGCATGAACAGCTGTTAATACCCATAGAAATTGCAAAAGCCTCCAATTTATCATTTCTACTCAATTACCTAGTAATCCCATGCCACCTCTTACTTTGTTAATGTACAGTCTCCAACTACTCAGTTTCAGAGAACAAAAATTCAATTAAATGAATAAGCAGCAACAAGTGGAGATGATAAGGTTTGTAAAGTTTAATGCAGGCAATGGACAGCCTACTCGAGAAGAACAAGGAGAAATGAAAAGTAAATATGAATAGTTCAATTAAGTCACTTACTTCCATGATAAGCAAGTGGTGCATCTCGTTCCAGCTCTCAGCAAAATGTACTTTCAAATAATCTGCTCTTCTCCACCAACCAAAACTTTCATACATGTGGAGAACAGACATAAACGCTGCATACACATGATTGTGAGAAAATGATTATGACCAGTCCAGGAGCTTCAGTATATGCAATTTTCTCTGATACAAAAAAGTTGTCCAAGAAGTCTTTTGGTAGCCAAAAAGCAATCAACATTTGTTATGGAGCATCAAGCTACAAGATGAACTCTCCATTCTTTTATACTCAATATAGATGATTCACATACTGCAAAAATCAGTTCCCGATCAGTTTATGACTATCCAAGGGCCAGGGTGATCAAAGTTTCTCTTGCTGACAGTATGATCCTTTGATATAAATTCATTCAACAACCTTACTACACTTGAGGACTTTAATACCTCTGTTAATTCAATTCGATTATATCTAAAACAAAAGGAACTTTAACACTCACCAAAATAAGGAACTCTAGCAATGGTTTCTAGTACAAAGAATCTTGCATAATCTCGGTCATGGTATAGGGTATCGAGAATCTTTATCACAGTATCCTGGAAACATGATACAAAGCATGAATTTACAACCGTGGGAAAAAAGTTCACGATCATACTTGAAAATATTGACTAACAATCCATAAGTTTGAAACTTTCTAATTCTAATTGGGATTTCTCAAGAAGTAATAAAAATACAAGTAGTGCAAGTAATTGGTTAAAAGCAAAAGTTGGTGTTTCAAGGTTAACAAACTTGGTTTATGGTTGCAAGAACTTCTTAAATTGTCATATAAATATATATTAGAAACAATCAGCCAAGACATACCATCAATTGATCACATTTGATAATAGAAACGCAAGCAAAAAGATACAGATTGAGGGTACCCTTTATACCGTGAGAAAGATGTTGACAGATTGTTCAATTTTGATGGCCCACGACTCCAAAGAGCCATCTGGAGAGTTTTTCGGCGGCTTACCACTGCCTCCTTGCTTGGACTCATCAGGAGGACAAGTCTTCTCCAACACCACCTTCTCCTCTTTCTCCCGCAAAACCGCTGCGTGGACTTTGCACACCTTCCTGCTCAGTGAATATTGACATTTTTACAGCCCAAAAAAAAGAGAAGTCCTCAATTTCCTGGAAGAAGCAATTACCTGGAAATACATGGAGATGAACGAGAATATGGAGAACTGAAAGTAGACAACAATCTGTTAATCTTGAAGGGAGAAGAAAAAGGTGGATTTGAAAATCGAGTACAAGACAGTGTGGAAGCCATTATTTTGTGAAATCAGAGTTTCAAATGGAAAGAAGTACATAGAGTGGGCATTTATCCTTTTGTTTGTCAACGATTGGACAAAGGGCGGTCCGCATATTCTTCGTACTTCTCGCTTCGTTGTTTTTCATTGGCCGTGATTTCCCTTCCTTTGGGCTTCCAACTAAACTTGGGTCTAGTACGAACATGGATCCTAAAGTAGGCAGGAAAAATGTTGACCTATTCCTTCCGTGACAGGTTGGTTTGCTCTCGTCTCTGCATTAGCTTCCAGTTCCAATAGCCTGGTCGGGGTCGGCATTACTAATTTAATATCACAGCCGTCGCGTGTTTTGTCCGATTGTTATTATAACAGAGCAAGACAAGACACCTATTCTGCTCTTAAGCTCTTCAACATACACGTGGTCATGTGTTCACCAATCTATTATTACATCTTTTTTCTGAGACAGAGTGAGATCTACAAAAAGAAAACATGGCCTATTTATATATATATACAAAATCACAAGTTCTTGTTAAACGTGTCATGTCATGGCCCTTGAAAATTGTCAAACTGGGTTTGAAATGTGGCAACCATCAAATGCCCGTGTCCCCACACACGTTGGCCAAGCCAATCACGCTGATTTCAGGTAACGTGAATCAGGAAGGAAAAGTTTAATCGAAGATTTCTTTGTTTAGTCCTCAGTCACAAACATTGGCGCTTCCAACAGTAACCTTGTTTAATGTATTCCTCTCATTCTGAAATACTCAGTTTAACCAAGGCCCCAAGACCATGGAAGATGAAAGGCAGTTCTTTATACCCAGAGCTAAGGAAAGCTCAAGCTACCTTGTCGATGAGGGGATCGAACTGAAGAGCTTTAGATTGTGTCTCAACTGGGTTTGTCTAGATCAGACCAACATTTGGAGAACTGGACTTTCGTGGTTAATCTTTTTCCTTTTAGCTATTGGAGTACCCATTGTGTCTCACTTCGCTCTTTCTTGCTCAACTTGCGATGAAAAGCATCAAAGACCTTACGATGCGATTGTGCAATTGTCCCTTTCCGTGTTTGCAATTATTTCATTTTTGAGCCTTTCCTCCTGGTCTCGCAAATATGGATTCAAGAGATTTCTCTTCCTGGATAAGTTGGATGGCGAGCCAGAGAATATTCAACAAGGATACAAAGAGCAGCTTCAGGTATCAACCCTCTTTGTTTCTTCGTTTCACGCTTGAAAAGTGCTTCTTCTTTTAGGGTTTGAATTCAAAAGCTTTACATGATAAACCGGCTTTGCTTATCTAATATTTGGTAGTCGAAAATTGTAATTGTTAAGAAACAGGACAATGAAAGTTGTCAGCGCAAACTAATGATATAGAAATAAAAATAACGAACCAAATCGTGATCCGATTAATATGTGTTTAACAGGAACATTGTGAAGATGACAACTATTACCATATACAACTTTTATGAAGATATTTATAGATTAGGGTTATATGTAACGAGTTTAAGAATAATAAAATTCTATTTCCTTGTGTTCCCGATTTTTGTGTTACATGTCCGATACCTGATTCATTCCTACAATTTTGGTGTCAGTCCTATATCCCTGTTTGACATCAGCTTGCTTGTGTGATTTCACTCTTAAACAAAATTGAAGACACATGTCATAATTCTCTAATGTCTAAATAAGAATCACTCCTTGCGATACGGCCTCTAAAGGTTTCAAGCTATACGAGCATTCATCAAGTTCAAACTATGCTTGAATTTTTCTACCGTTAACGACTTGGTCCACATCTTTGTTAGGTTCTCTGCTGATAGTATCTTCTGTATGAAAAACACCTTTTCTTCAATAACATTCTGTTTAACGTTCGACCTGACATCAATATACTTTTATCTCACATGGTAGACAAGATTTTTAGCCAAACTCAATGCACCCGGATTATCACAATAAATAACAGAGTTTTTGCATATACACCCCCAAAATGTCAACAAGACCATGCAACCATATCCTTTCTTTAACTTTTTCTATCAATGACATATATTCTGCTTATATTGTAGACAAAGCATAAGATGAAGTGTTGCTTTCTAACTAATCACACATTCAAGAGGGTAAAAATATAACATGTCAAGCATCTCCTTCTTAAGAGCTCTTTACCATAATCAAAATCAATGTAACAAACAATACCAGTAATTGAATCATTAAAACTGTAAAACAACAAATATTGCTTGTACCTTTCAAATACTGCTTAATCCCCTTAACAACTTACTGGTGAACTTTTTCTAGATTACTCATAAACCCACATTAACAACATGTGCTAAATTTGGTCTTATGCATACTGTGACATATGTCAGACTCTTGACTGGATTATAATAAAGAACTTGTTTTATGTAATCTTTCTTTGTGTTTGAACTAGATAATGCACCAACATCAAGTTTAAAATGTGGTCTCAAGGGAATGTAAACAGACTTTGACCGATCCATTTGAAAAGATCGTAGCTCCTTTTCAGTGCACTTTTTCTGTAAGAAGTACAATAGGCCTGATCTCTTATCCCTCCAAATCTCCACGCCCAAAATTTTCTTGACTGCACTTAATTCCTTCATGTCAAATTCATTGCTTAACAAGCTCTTCATGTTAATTTTAACCTAATTGTTAGCTATAATTAATATGTCACCAATGTATGACAATTGATAAATTTATGAACGATCCGACGCCTTCCTAGATCATACACAGTTATCAAATTAATTACTAACAAAATAATTAGATATCATAAATGCATCAAATCTCTTGTATCATTGCCACAGTGACTGTTCAACCCATATAACGGTTTCTTTATTAGACATATATGGCCTTTCTTCTCAGAGTCAAGAAAACCTTTTAACTGTGACATATAAATTTGTTCTTGTATATTGCCATGCAAAAATGTAGTTTTCATATCTACTTGTTCCAACTTTAAATCCTATGAGCTTACCATGACTAAAAGTACTCGAATGATCTTATGATTCACAACTTGTGAGAACACCTCATGGTAATTATTCCCCCCGTTCTGTAAAAAGTCCTTTGCTACTGACTCTTCCTTGAACCTAGCTGGCTCAACTCCAAAGATATTTTCTTTTTCTTAAAGACCCATTTGCGTCTTACTGACTTTACACTTAATGATAAAAATTCTCATATCTCATTTGTGTTCAAAGACTGCATCTCCTCATTCATGGTAATTAACTATTGTGATACTTCTTTACTATCCACTGCCTCTTTATAAGTCCTTGGTTTGTCATAGCCTATCTTTTTCGCTATTTCCAAGGCATATGCAATAAGATTAGTTTCACCAACATTAACATATGTTAAATACTTGAGCGATTTTCTTATTTCCATCCTTTTTTCCATGTTGCTATACTTTGTGGTTGTTCCTCTTGCACATTTATGGATTCACTTTGCACTATCTTGCTTGGAGTTTCAATTTTAAACTTTACTTTTTGGTCAGCACCTTAATCTTTTTTATTCGCACAATCATCAAGGTCTTCTCCTTGGTTAAACATAAAAGATTCATTAAAAGTAACATTTCTGCTAGTAATAAATATTGGAGTTATATCCTTTCCAGTACACCATAATCTATACCCTTTAACAACATACCCTAAGAATATGCATTTCATTGGCTTAGGCTCCAATTTACCATCATTAACATAAGGGCAAGTAGGGAAATCAAATATACACAGGCTAAAATAATCAAAATGAATACCATATCATACCTCTTGAGGTCTTAAAATCTATTGCAGTCGATGGAGATCTATTTGCTAGATAAACAGTAGCGTTAATTGCTTCAACTAAAAATTGCTTCGAAATTCCAATATTTAGTCATATACTTCGAGCAAGTTGAGTGTGTTTGGTTCATCCGTTTTGCAACTCCATTTTATTGTGGTGGATGATGTACAATGCAATGTTTCATTTTACCTTCCTGCTTGTCGAACCCATCAAATGGTTTATTATAGAATGCAAATCCATTATCTGTTCTGAGTATCTTGACCTATTTTCTGATTTTTTTTCAACCATTGTCTTCCATTGAAACTTTTCAAACACTTCATCATTTGACTTCAAAAAATATGCCTAGATTTTTTTTTTTTAGTAATCATCACTCAATGTGTTAAAGTAACTGCATCCTCCATGATATTGAATCGAAATAGGATCCCATAAGTCTGAATGAATATGATCAAAGATAGTAGTAAAAATATGATCATTTGACTTCAGAAAATACACTTAAGACTTTTTTTGAGTAATCATCAATGAATGTAATAAAGTAACTACATCCTCCATAGGATTGAACCAAAGTACGATCCCATAAATTTGAATGAATATAATCAATGTTAATAATGAAAGTATGCTTACTACAACCAAATTTGATCTTGCGTAGCTTGCCAAGAAAGCAAGACTCGTATCATTTCATCTTCCCAGTTACAACTTCATCTAAGAACCTTTTTCTTACTAAATATCTCAAGTCTCTGCGCACTTATATGACTCAATCTATGATGTCACAACTTTACACTGTTATCATTTTGCCCTGATGATTGAGAGACACCATCAATCTAATTATTGTTTTTCCTATAGGGGCATATATCATTTGCTGTAATTTTCTTTTCATTATAGGCATGGTGTCCTTTGACATTTGGAGTTAGCTATCACTACCAAAAGAATGATACCTTTGACAATGATACCTTTGACAATCAAGAGTACCCATGAAAATCAGATTTTTTGTAACTCAGGGATATACTAGACATTAAATACTCTAACAATCCCATCTTGCATTTGGATTTGCACTGGACCATTGCATTTAACAACATGCTCTCGATCATCATTCAATCTAACACTACCATTTCATTGTTTAAGAGAACAGAGCTGGTCCATATTGAAAATCATATAATAAGATGCACTAGTGTCTATCAAAATATTACTATCTTTTCTGTTCTCTTTATCAAAACTCTCTTGTATTACAGGTATGCTTGCTTTTTTTTTGTTTTCCTTTTCTTTTGCTATAGACAGTCCCCTTTTACGGTTAAAGCATCGAATAACTTTAGCCTTTGATTTAGATTGTGAGTTACTCATCTTTCTAAATTCCCTTTCCTTACTCTTGCCTCGGCTAACAATCAAACCAAATACTTTTTTATTCAATTATTTGGATTGCATAACATCCTCCACTTCACCAACAAAAATAGTCTATCTACCATACAATATTGTAGAATAAGAGAACTCAATAATTCTATTGTATTGAATTGAATTGCAAGACTACTACATCTCTATTTATACAAGGTAATCCTAGTGTATGTAGAAGGAAATAAAATCCTATACAATATAAAATCCCTATACAATAGCAGAATCTATACAATAGCAGAATAAAATCCCTATAGATTAGGAACTAATTTTCCCACAACTTCCGGTAACATTAACATCAAACTTGCAACAACTTTTCTGCCAAACTCAGACTTGTGATCCTAAAAATTAGGTTTTTATGTTGAAAGACCAATTCAACACCAAAACAAATTGCAATCACGTTCAGTTCTCCTAACAGTTGTAGTAGGGAAAATTAACAAGCTCTTTGCAATACAAAAGCCTTATATTAGAAGTGACATCAAACCCACGACCCAAAGCCTAGATTGAGTTGCAAGGGGTGGCAATCAAAGCATTTGATTATGAGGAGGCGGAGTACAAGCCCATCTTCTCCTTGTCCTTTCTTTTGTGTTCATTGCAATGAATCTTTATATACATTGAATTTATCTTCTTTTTTGTTGTATCACTGAGCTCAATGTTGTTTTTGGCTTGTGATTTTAGTTTTGTTCCTCTTGCTCTAACAACGTGCTTGTTCTACTAATTCTGGTTGATGATCCTGTTTTTGTTTATTGGTTACAAGCATAATATCGGTGTTGACACCACACACTCACACAGATTATATAGACACAACAAAGCGGGCAAAAGGGGACTCAGTCTTTAGAATTGTGAATATTTGTAATCTTTAAGAACCTTTGACGAAAAAGATCTTTAATATTCCTTCCATTTTAAATAAAATAAAGTCAAACTATATTAACTCCTTTTCGGTTTGTCCCCAAATATTGCATTCTTACGGAGGACATCAAATCAAAACAATCTTCTTCACTTGACATGTCATTCATTGGAACCTGTGACTACAAAAAAATACTTTACAAGCATTTCAAATGTGCAAGTCCATCACAGAGTTTGAATCAAACAAGTTCAATATTATTACAACTACTAAAGAAAATGGTAGTCTACTAACATATAAAGCCAAATAGGCTCATGGGATTGATAAAAAATAGCATGGCATGCATGCATGCATATTGGAGCAAGGGAAGCTCCTGAAATCTGGCTTTTATATGGACTTTATTAGAGATGAAGATTCACTAATGTCCAAATTGATGGATTCAGGCTTGGCTGGGTATATATCGCAGCCAGATATAGTAGAAGAGTCCGTCACTATTTTATCTGATGCCAAAGTTGAAGGTTGGCTTCCACTGGAGCTTTTGTCCTGCATTTGTTGATAATACCCTCTCAAAGACTTCATTCTCAAGTCATCGGCATAAATGTCAGGATCTGAAGTGACTTCCTGTATTATGTTTCCGCCTTCTAGCAGACTAACAACTTCTGAAATTGTGGGCCTCAGTGTAGGAGATGCATTGGTGCATAAGAGGGCGACTTTCACCATCCTTTCAGCTTCTTTCTTGTTGAATTTAGACTCCAGGTTTGGATCCACTATTTCCATCAAGTTTCCTTTTTGTTGCAACACAAAAGCCTACAGTCCCACAGTGAGAAAGGATTGAGCATGGAAGATAGAGGAACTTGAATGCATCCAAAGTTGGTAGCCTTACCCAATCAAGTAGACAAACGCATTCATTTTTAGGCCTGTAGCTAGTGTTGCTCTTTCCACTCACAATTTCTAATGCTACTACTCCAAAACTGTAAACATCTGCTTTCTCTGTTAAATGTCCCCAGAGAGCATACTCCGGAGCCATGTACCCTCTGCACTAGTTGAAGAGCATCCATTGTTAGAACCTTCAAAATGTTTGAAGATTATGTTTAACAAAAAAATAATAATAATGATAAGATTTCGAAATTGATTTATGTTTATTGTAGGTTACATGGTTCCAGCGACTCGAGTACTAATGTGGGTATTCTCCTCTTCATTAAGCTTAGCTAGTCCGAAGTCCGATATCTTGGCATTTAGATCTTTGTCTAAGAGCACATTAGTAGCTTTTATGTCTCTGTGAACGATTCTTAGTGTAGATTCATCATGCAGAAATGCTAGGCCTCTAGCTATTCCAACGCAAATCTTATATCTTGTTGCCCAGTTCAACTTCACAAAACCTGATTCTGAACCTATTCAACACAAAAATAAGACCACTGAAACTCCTTCATAGCCATTCTTCTTCTTTTAAGAGGTCATTTAATGTGATATGATGTTTACCAAAAAGCGAGCGTGCTAGGCTATTGTTCTCCATGTACTCGTATACCAGTA
>JANTPM010000002.1:19876616-19887027 GCA_025434745.1 Erythroxylum divaricatum
TGCTATGAAAAGGAAAATAGGAATTATGACTGAACAAAGGTAGTTGAAGGCGATGAGGCAAGGGAGTTCAGATTTGAGAATTAATGAAGTCATTTTGGTAGCTGAATAGTTATGTTCAGTACATTCCAAGTCTGCACAGTGTAAATTTCAAGTCTTTCATAGGGATAAAATTCTTGTTTTGACTTCAAGAGAAAATTTGTATTGATCTAGGCTAAATTAGACAAAGTTGTCTTTTAGAAAGTTGTAGCTTATCTTTTTAACTTTTCAACGGTATATGGTATGAAATTTTTAGACATCAGAGCTGAAAGTTATGATCTTTATAAGTGGAGATACTCAGGAGTGTATTCTGCTTCGTCTTAAGTTGACTTTACTTCGTCTTAAGTTGACTATGCTTCGCCTTAGATTGACCTCCTGCTTCGTCTTAGGTTGACCTTCTTCTTCATCTTAAGTTGAATTCTGCTTCATCTTAAGTTGACTTCTGCTTCGTCTTAAGTTAACTTTCTGCTTCGTTTTAAGTTGACTCTGTTTCGTCTTAGGTTGACTTTCTGCTTCTTAAGTTGACCATCTGCTTCTTCTTAGGTTGACCTTCTGTTTCGACTTATGTTGACTAGAACATCTTCTGGGCCAAATTTGAACTTCTAGATGATATAATCTATCTTTAAGGTCTTCAAGAAAGTCGTAGATCATAAAGTCCTCTTTCATATCATCTAAAGAACACCAAAATCTGAGTTCTCTAGAGAAAGTTATGACAATTTTCCTAATTCATCTCACCCTTGGTTTAGGTTCATCTAATCCTATCATCTTATTCCCCTTTTTGATCATGTAGATAACCAAATTAGTCCTCAAGGTCTTCATAAAAGTTGTATATCTTGAACTTATCTTTCAAATCATCTAAATAACACCTAAATCTGAGTTCTCTAGGGAAAGTTATAATAATTTTCCCAACTTATCCCACCCTTGGTTTGGGTTCATCTAATCCTATCGTCTTATCCCACTTTTGATCCTAAATATAACCTAATTAGTCCTCAAGGTCTTCATAAAAGTTGTATATCTTGAAATTTTCTTTCAAACCATCCAAATAAAACCCAAATCTGAGCTCTCAAGGGAAAGTTATGACAAATTTCCCAATTCATCTCACCCTTGGTCCGAGTTCATCTAATCCTATCATCTTATCCCACTTTTGATCCTGTAGATAACCGAATTAATCCTCAAGATCTTCATAAAATTGGTAAATCTTGAGATTATCTTTCAAACCATCCAAAGAACACCTTAATCTGAGTTCTCTAGGGAAAGTTATGACAATTTTACCAATTCGTCTGATTCTTCGTCTAGGTTCATCTGATGCTATCATCTTATCCCACTTTTGATCCTGTAGATAATCGAATTAGTGCTCAAGGTCTTTATAAAAGTTTCATATCTTGAAATCTTCTTTCTAACCATCTAAAGAACACTATAATCTGATTTTTTTAGATAAAGTTATGTCATTTGTGAGATGCTATGGAACAAAGGTAGTTGAAGGCAATGAGGCAAGGGAGTTGAGATTTGAGAGTTTAATGAAATCATTTTGGTAGCTGAATGCTTATGTTCAGGACATTCCAAGTCTGCACAGTGTAAATTTCAAGTCTTTCATAGTGATAAAATTTGCGTTTTAACTTCAAGAAAAAAATTGTATTAATCTAGGCTGAATTAGACAAAGTTGTCTTCTAGAAAAGTTGTAGCTTATCTTTCTAGCTTTCTAACAGTATATAGTATGAAATTTTTGGACATTGGAGTCGAAAGTTATGATCTTTATAAGGAGAGATGCTCAGGAGTGTATTCTGCTTCGTCTTAAGTTGACTCTGCTTCGTCTTAGGTTGATCTCCTACTTCGTCCTAGGTTGACCTTCTATTTTGTCTTAAGTTGACTTCTGCTTCGTCTTAAGTTAACTTCTGTTTCGTCTGAGGTTGACTTTCTGCTTTGTCTTAAGTTGACTCTGATTTGTCTTAGGTTGACTTTCTGCTTCTTCGTAAGTTTACCATGTGCTTCTTCTTAAGTTGACCTTCTGTTTCGTCTTATGTTGACCAGAACATCTTCTGGTCCAAATTGGACCCTCTAAACGATAGAATCTATCTTTAGGGTCTCCAAGAAAGCTGTAGATCTAAAAGTCCTCTTTCAAATCATCTAAAGAATACCAAAATTTGAGTTTGCTAGGGAAAGTTATGACAATTTTCCAAATTCGTCTCACCTTTGATCCGAGTTCATCTAATCCTATTGTCTTATCCCACTTTTGATCCTGTAAATTACAGAATTAGTCCTTAAGGTCTTCATAAAAGTTGTAGATCTTGAAATTATATTTCGAATTATCTAAAGAACACCTAAATCTGAGTTCTCTAGGGAAAGTTATGACAATTTCCCAATTTATCTCACCCTCGGTTCGGGTTCATCTAATCCTATTGTCTTATCCCACTTTTGATCCTATAGGTAACCGAATTAGTCCTAATTGTCTTCATAAAAGTTGTAGGTCTTGAAATTATCTTTCGAACCATCCAAAGAACACCTAAATTTGAGTTCTCTAAGGAAAGTTATGACAATTTTTCTAATTCGTCTCACCCTTGGTCCGGGTTCATCTAATCATATTATCTTATCCCACTTTTGTTCCTATAGATAACTGAATTAGTCCTCAAGGTTTGCATAAAAGTTGTAAATCTTAAAATTATCTTTCGAACCATCTAAAGAACACCTAAATATGAGTTCTCTAAGGAAAGTTATGACAATTTTTCCAATTCATCTCACCTTTAGTCCGGGTTCATCTAATCCTATCGTCTTATCCCACTTTTGATCCTAAAGATAACCGAATTAGTCCTCAAGGTTTAAAGAAAAGTTGTAGATCTTGAGATTATCTTTCGAACTATCCAAAGAACACCTTAATCTGAGTTCTCTAGAGGAAGTTATGACAAATTTCCCAATTCATTTGACCCTTCGTCTGGGTTCATCCGATTATATCATCTTATCCCACTTTTGATCCTGTAGATAACTGAATTAGTCCTCAAGGTCTGCATAAAAGTTGCAGATCCTGAAATCTTCTTTCGAACTATCTAAAGAACACTGTGATCTGATTTCTATAGAACGAAATGATCCTTGAGACAATAGATTCCTGACACCTTGAGCTATCTCTCCACAACAATTGACAGCATTCCAAATTGATTGAAGAAAAAAAGAAAAAAAGGTTTGATTGAAGGAACGTGAGAGAATCTGTTGGAATAGTATTGGTCGGGTCGGTCATACTGGGCCCGAACCCAGTCTCAATGATGCATGGGCCGATCGGTCCAATCTTCAAAGATCAGCCTTATGCCTGCGCCAAGTACAGGCCCAATCAGTGATTTCTCTGACTCATTAGCAGGAGAGAGTCTCCCATGCAAACATGTAAAGATCTAAACCTAGTTGTTACTTCGTATATAAGGTACAACTTTGCCATAACAGAGGTACGCAATCATAACCCAGTTTTAGCTGCTTACAGCAACCCTACTTGCACCTAAAAGACTGACTTGAGCTTTGGAGGGGCTAATCGGGACACAACCCCCAACGTGCCTTCTTTGTTTTGCAGGAACCTTCTCGTTGAAGTTACTACAAGAAGCAGCCAACTTCATGGATCCAAACGACAACGTTCAGTTCCGCCAGAATCTGACAAAACTAGTATCATTTATAAGACAAAATATAGTTGAAGTTAATTTAAGATATAAATTGTCATAAGTTCATAATAGTCCATTAGTGATACTCGATTCCTAAAGCATGATGGGAACTTAATCTTATTCATTTCTTCAACAATAACAATCCCTTTTCTTCTGATCAAATCTATTTAAAAAAGTTGGTAGAGATCAGGAAATGTAGATTGAATCACAACATTTAAATATGAAAATTTGAATGAAAAGTAATATACATACTCCATATATATATCGACTTCCTCGCAATTTTTCAAAATATACCAATGGGCAATTTTGAATTTGTCTATTAACTCCACATATTTTCCAACACTAACTGGTCTTACTTTTTAGTAGAAAACTAATATTCCACCATCTTGATCAAAATCAAAGTTACATTCTTGTCTGTTAGATCTTATCTCGACATCATTTAAGTACATCAAACAAAATGTCAAGCATTCATTCGCCATATAAGCCTCTGCAATAGACCCTTCAAGTCGAGCTCTATTATATACATAATGTTCAAAAGAGCATAAAAACCTAAACAAAATATAAAACATTAACAATTGTTACTAACTAATAAATTTAAAAATAAAGTATAAGTGAATATAAATTACCTTTCATTAGGTAACATCCCTAAAAAATGAATCAGTCTACAAAGTTTTGCTTTATATGGTAAGTTAATTGCCTAATGCACCATAACATCAAAAGACAATGGGGGAATACTAGTTTAAGCTTATATAAAATCATGGGTTTCCAGCCTATATACCATCCTAAGGGTTTATTATTCAAAGGATCATCCAGAATTATACATGAATTTCTAATGTTACTAGTTCTCGATTAATCACTACAAGTTTATAACCTAAGTTTGAATTCAAACAAACACTAAGGCATGAGGCATTGTTACACCATATGAATCGAGAAAGCAACTTTTCGTTATAACTCCTAGGCTCCTAGAATATTTCATTGATAAGTCTCAAAGGAGCTGGATCATAGGTTTCTAGCCTATACATCATCTTAGGGGTTTATTATGCAAAGGATCATCCATAAGCATCAAACTCATGGAAAAATTGCAGTAAATACTTGCATTATTCATATCTTGATTAGATGTAATGATTCTAAGAGTATTGCAAACAACAGCACAAAACCCTTAGGCCTCCTTTGAATTCATGCAAAACACTTCACATAAATAGGGGTACTGTTAAACTACAACATATAATAAATAATAGTTGGATGAATGACCTGGACAGATGGACAACCGCAAAGTACAAAGAAGAAGGAAAAAGTTGGATGTTTATCAACGTTCTTCAACACAAAATAGGGCTTGCAAAAAGTGTACCAAAGCCAAAAGAAATTTTGTCTCTTAAAGAAAGCATCTTAGAGATAATCTTATACAAAATATAGCAACATAATGTATATCCAAAGTTTTGTATGGTTGAAGAGCTCTATTCATTTGATATGAGGCATATAAATGTCTTATTAAACACATTAAAAAATTATCTTTTAAACATAATTATTTTTAGGAATACTATCGCATACAAAAATTCATCAAAATATCCCCAAGAAATTATCATCTAATATAAATTATTTAACACAAACTTCTAGCAATGATTTCATATTTCATCGCCAAAAGCATAACATTTTGTGACGATTCTCATAAATCATTGCAAAAAATATTCATTTAGTGTCGATTTTATAAAACATCACAAAATGTCAGACTTATTACGATGAATTGTTAAATTGTTGTCAAAAGGTGACTTTTAACAACGATTTTTTATTTGTTGCTAATTAAGACATAGCCAAAGGTCCCATCATCTGTTGTAGTGATTCTTCGATTGACTGTAAATCTTCTGCTAATGTAAATATCATTTCATACAGGACTCTCAAGATTTTGTAGTGCTTTTCAACTCGGATTGTTCCCAATATACTTATTTTCCATAAAATATGAAAAAAACACTATGGGATACTATAATATAATGGTAATGTTATTGCAATAAGTAAAATCAAATCCCAAATAGAAAATACATTATATGTTTTCCTTAACCGTTTAGGCTGAAAATATTGTACTTTTAATTTTCTTCCCAACTTAACAAACATTTTTTTCTAGTAATATCTACAAACGTTTTTAAGTATTTTTGAGTGCATAACTTTTTTATGAAATTAGAAAAACTCGTAATTTAATTAATGCACATTGTCATTAGAATGAACATTTTGTGAAAATTTAAAATATTGATACCATTTTAAACTATGAATTGATGCTAAAATAGTGACAATTTTTAATCAATTAAGATTGTTCATACATACTATTAGGATCCAATTTTTCATTAAGGCATAATTTGGAAGTCCATTCTATCATTGAGAAAACTCAGAAAAAAGTTAGAAGTAAAGAAGAGATTACAGATTAAAAAATTGCGTAAATTAATTTTCATATAAAGTGGAAAAAAGCGGCTACAGATTAATAAAAGGCATCAATCTTATTTCGGTTCTTTTCAGTAGAAAATCTCAGCCATACGAGTATCTGCGCTTCCAAATTATGTACGGCAAGGATGGAACTTTGTCCTCAACTTTTGGGGCCTTTGGCCCTAACGAGGGCACCTATCCCCACATTTGGAATATGTTCCTCGTGTATCCTTTAGATAAAGGGATCTTTAAAGACTAATATTCACAAGCTCATGTGCTTCCTTTCCCATCCTTTTTGACTCTTGCAGTCAGCAATTCCTCTATAAATTTCATATATATAGTAACGGTGTGTACATAATCATTAGCAGATTGCATGATTCGACTAAACCCTTTTTGTGATGGATGATATCAATTAATTTAAAATATACAGAATCGTTTCAACAGCAAGAATGATTGAATGTTCTTGTAATTAATTAGTTGTTATATACTATGCTTGCGATCGTCTCTTTTGTAAAAGTTACTTTAGACTCGTTTTACTATAATCATAGATATGTTTTACGCACCGACTAATCGAACAATATGGTCAGTGCAAGTGATGCATGAATGTTTTCTAACATATGCAAAGACGATGTGCATAGATTCTTGAAGAAGGAAAATAAAAGAAAGATAGAAGAAAAAAAAAACTACCCCAATTAGCATGCGCAAATCAACTTCCTAAATTCGGACAACTTGGTGTATGCCAATTAGCTTTTAAGTTAGATTGGAGTGCATGCATGATTCTTGATCCACTTTCATTTATTTAGTTGTGAAGCCTGATCATCCGTGATGTGTGCTCACACGATATGCAAATTAACCAGCATGCATGTATCTTGAAGGAATATTGCCATAGGAATGCATTATCTATCTATATATATATATGTAGATGGTAGCTGAAATGTTTTCCCCCATCATATTTTTGTCTTTTTGGGTGATATAAGTTGGTGAAAACTGCTCCATATCATAACATCTAATTCTGATTAAGCATAGGGAGTACGAAAGCATGCATGCAATGATGAAAATAAGCGACTAGTGAGTGTATAGGGTATTTAACTGCATGCTATCCTCGTGTTATGACTTTGGTGTGCAAAAATTTGACTTAGTGGGTCTATATCATGCACATGCGAAAAGAAAAGGGAAAGAAGGAATGGAAAGAAAGGGGATGCGAATCGTGCATACCATTGTGAATGAAATTCTTTCGATGCATTTGAAGCGGTATTATGCTGTGCTCTTTAATCAGGACTCTTTAATCGACTACTAAAGTGGTCAACAACGCATAAAATGTCAAAGACATATCTTCTTTTCTTTGAATTAATGAACCGCCAAAGTAGTACAGGTCCTTGCAAGTAGTAGTTGTTTGAACATAGCACATGCTAGCTTGTATCAAAAAAACAAGAAAAACATAGCACTTGCCATGATCCTGCACATGATCTGATCTCTTCATTTTTATTTTTTTAACGAGTCAAAGATTGAAGAAATACTAAGAAGCAACAAGCCTAGCTATCAATAAAAACACCAACCCGATCTCCAACTAGAAGAGGGCTAATGTTACAAGGAAACACATCTAACTATTGTATATTATTTTTCTCCTGAAGGCCCCGCTTAGCCGCCACTATAATAAAGGGCCCCATTGGATGCTAGCTTTCAAGATGGCCATCTTTAATGTATTTGCATTTATTCCAAAAGAGTAATAAATATAGAAAATGCTGGAAAATTCCCAAATTGTCTTGGAAGATATTAATGTATTTTCATTTATTCTAGAAGAGTAATAAATGTCAGAGAATATTGGAAGCTTCCCAAATATTGTCCTGGAAGTTAAGGAAGCTAGATTATCTCCAATAATATACCAGCTTCCAAGATTGAAACTTAACATGGCTACTTCCAACGTTAAGTTAACGTTAATTTGTTATGCTTATAAATAGTTTTGAAGTATTTAAAAGTATTTTTACCTTCTATTTTTTTATTTTCATTAACATATACATCTAAGACTTTCAAAGTTAACGTTAACTTGTTATACCTATAAATGGTTTTGAAGTGCTTAGATGTATTTTTAACTCTCTAATTTCTTTATTTTTCATCAACATATACATCCAAGATACTCCAACTCAAAATTTGGTAGCAAAAAATTTTCACGATTATATCTTTTGAGTTCTGAGTGATAATTTAAAGGTATAATTTTTTATTTTTCAATGTATTTTTAGCTTATTAAATATTTGACCATATTATAATTAATTTATAATTTGTCATTAACGCGGACATTATATTAGCAATTTAAATCATAACATTAATAATAAATGATATTATATTTATTTGTGTTTCTCCTTTTTTATTTTTAGATTACTTATAATTTATAAAAATAATTAAACATTGACGAATATTTTAATTTTTGTAACTGTGATTTTCATTATACTTTGCCATAAATAATGTAATAATTGTTAGATTTGTGTTCTTGTAGAGTTCATGTAAGTTTAGTGATAATATGACTAAATTAAATAATTTAAGATAATTCAAAGACTATATAAATGATTTCCTTGATTATAAAATCCATATAATTCTATTAAACATGTCGTGATAATAAAATAATAATAAAAATAATATTCAATCATTTTCGTAACTTATAGAATAGGATAATATTTGACTTGGGAAACTTAGAATATAATTTACTATATGTTCTCCTAAGTATGTTAATTTCTTGTACTTCTAGAAGTTAATGTTTCTTTATCATTAAACGTTACAGCTAACATACTCTAGAAATTCGTCTTTCAGTTTTCCAGATTTTCAACTCCTATATGTTACATTGAAACCATCTTATGCATAGTTCATCAACTCTACGTCATTTCCTCTTCATTCCTTAATTTCAAATAAATGTCATTCATATACAACTCATAAACTATGGTTGATCATAAACAAAAAAACAAAGCATCAACGTATACATACATTCATCAAATTTTTGCACACATTCTATTCAACTATCATGATCATTTCACCTTCAAACTATCATCATATATGCTTATATTTGCACATCCCATGAAGATCAAAGTAGAACTTACTTGATAAAACCTCAAACACTTCAAAATCACCCTGAAACCCTAGCCTCCAAGCTTATACGATCATCAACTCTTCTAGGAGGAATGGATTAGATTTTTAATTGTAAAATGAAGTGATAACAAAGACCTTGAAGAAACAAAGTGAATGGTAGTAAAAACTCATCGTGTTGAGGGTGGGAATAAGATGGTCAAGAGTGAAGAAAGAGAAAATGATGAAGAAAAAAAAGCATATTGCATACGTGAGAGACAAGGATAAAGATGGTTTTGCATGACGTAAATGACATGGGGATGTGTTCAAAAAGCATAGTAACATTTGCATGGTGGGTGTCATGACACATGTCATGACACTTACCACATAAAAAATCAAAATAAAAAATCCTCTTTTTAAGCTAACACATGACTCTTAATAATCAATCCATTTGTCTCTCAATTTCTAATCTAATTGTCACCCAATTTTCAATAACACTTCACAATAAATCTTAATGTAACTTATCGATAATTTCTACTATTTCTATTGCTATTTATCAATTGTCTTGCCACTTAGCATTTTCTTTCTAGTCCAAAAATACCCATAGTTTTAGAATTTTCCCAAATTTTAACCAAAATTTCTAAATCAATAATATAATTCACTAAATCAATTTTCAAGACAAAATATTCACTATTCACTTCATAATCATTTAAAAATTATTTATACCCAAAAAATGTCAAATAAGTGCATAACCAGTCACTGCAATGTGTATGAAAAACTATTTATATGCATGTGCATGCTACTGTTATGCATGAGTATAAAATGCATTTTTCTTATCTCTCTTGCCATTTCTCATTTACAAAAATCTAAGATTCTAACCCTTTGTCAAGATGTTACAATTCTGCCCCTTTAATAAATTTCGTCATCGAAATTCTCATCTAAATAATCAAAAAGGCAGGGGAAATGTGTCCTCATATGCTTCTTTGTTTCCCATGTTACTACTTTTCTCGAATACGTTCTTTCAATTTACTACAGTTGGTAGACTGACTAGGTCATTCAATAACTTATTTAGTCATTTCACTATTTTAACTGGTTTCTCAATATATCTCAGATTATTCACAATTTTCATTTCCTGAGTTAATAACACATTTGTCAGATCATACCGATATCTCCTAAACTTACTCACATATAACACTTTGTGAATCTGAGACATCTTTGTTAGTAACACTAACTCATATGTCAATTTCAATGGTCCTATTCTCTCAATAATTTCATATCTCTTA
>JANTPM010000002.1:19892285-19903569 GCA_025434745.1 Erythroxylum divaricatum
TTCGATTTGAGGTTTCTTTCGTGGTGAGGAATTCCTCCCTCGTGAGATGCGCGTCCAGATGTCACGTAGGACGTCAGACACACGACTCACCGGGGAGGGGTTCCAACATGATTACTCAATCTCTTGCTCATCACCTACTTCTGGGGAGGAAAGTAGGGGGTAAGCTTAAAGCCCGTGGGAAAAAAATTTATAGCTTGTGTCAAGCAAAGAAATTTTTAAAGCATTTTCCATGCAGAGATTCATAGGTATGCAAATCATGAATACATTACTCCTATCAACTTGTCATGAACACATAAACACATAAAATTGTTTGGATAAGTCCGAAACATGACACACTACACATTTCCAATGAAATGGTCTTGTATAGTCGTGAATTCTTGAGATAGTCCTTGAGGGAGCTCCATGCTACTAGTGGGTAGATAGGAGAAGCCTATACTTAGTTCAACGTGCACATGACGGTTCTTGAGGTACTACCACAAACCCACATAACACATAGATTTTTAAAATCTTATAAGCTTGGTGCCCAAAAGGGCACATTCTCTTGAAAACTTGCTTTTCATATGCTTGTTGCATCTTAAAAACTATTTCCATACATTATCACACAAATCATGTATATGCATGTAAGACAATCTTGCAGCATTTAACAACATTAAATGTATAAGAATGAGGTGGTTGCAAAATTTATTTACTATCATTTATTGGCAGAAAAATTTTATTAGCTTATCACCTAACTATAAAAGTGAAACCCACCTTAAATTCCTTGACTATGGCTTGTTCAAATATGCCTCTCCTCTTTCTCCTCTTGTCCTTCTTGATTTTCTTCAACATAGACAAAAATCCCAAATCATAAGAATTCAAATAGGAAAACTCAAAGGACCCTATGAATGAAATTGATCCTAGAATACTTAATCTCATGTATTTACTAAGCTCTTGAAACCAAAACCCTTCAAAAAATCCAAAGCGCCATGCTCTTACCTCAAATCCTCTCCAAATGAAGACGCTTAGTTCAAAAGAAAGCTCTTATCTTCCTTTACCTTTTTCCCTTCTTTCACAACACCAAAATCTCTCTAGAAGGCTTAGAAAAGATGAAACCCTAGCTCAACTCTCTTTTTTTCTCTCAACCACCGAATCCTCTCTTCTTCCTCTCTTTGGTTTTGTTATTTCACTTCCTCCTCTCCCATTTTTTTCTCCTTCTTAAGGAAGGAAACAACACTTCTTTCTTCCCATTTTACCCTTAATAAATGATAAAAGTCAACCTTGCCCTTCCTTTAATGCCTTATAGTTTTTAAATTTAGGTGACTTGCCAAATTTGGCCTTACACTCTCCCACTACTTTAATAGTTCAATGCCCTTAGCCTATGCCATATTATCTTACCCACATTAACAAGCTAATCTATTCCAATATAAATAATCTAGCAAGACCCCAAAAATTAGTCTTATCATGTTAAAAAAAATCTTCAGGGGCCAACAGGATTTACCTTAAGTATTCAAAATATTCTTCTCAACTTTTTTAATACATTCAATATATCATCTATGATCATAGTCACTAATTGATCCAAGCAAAATTGGGACACTTTATTCTTCAATACCATAATATTGTCAGGGGTATTTGTTAACTCAATCAGATATTGCCAAAACTTAAAGTGCCAATGATTGGTTCTCATAATTCCTTAAAAAACTAATTCCTCAAATGAGGTAATATTATCCCATGTTATTTCTAGTCTCCCAATTGACTTCTTTTCTCAAATGAATTTCTCCATTCATTTGATTTCTTTTGATTTCTCATCGACTCATTCTAATGCCAGACCATTCTTACTAGTTTCTCCACACTTTTCAATCTATTTGCAGGCCTTAATTTTTCAAACAAACTCGCCAAGTCTAACTTGTACCTTCAGAATTTATGAATATAGGATACCTCGTGGACCTAAGTTCCTTTAATAATAGCAATAATGTCATCCCAAATTTAGGAACCCAATAATGTAGTTGGGATACTTTACATCAAACAAAACACATATACTCTTTATAGCATATTCAACTTTTTATGCTTTAGTTTCAATTAAAAATGGGACTCTATTATTCACTTCTGATTTATTCAGTAGCCATTCATTCCTAAAAATTATAACATTCAACTTATATGTTATAATGCCATCAAAAGAAGATTTCTCTTCCTAATCATCTGCACTCTTTACATACTCTTTATCAATCAACTAAATTCATCATTGCTTTTCATCCATTCTTAATATCTCAATATGATCAATTTTAAACTATTCATAATATCTTAATAGGATCAAATTCTATCATATCTTACATGATCAAAAAATTCTTTATAAAAAATTTCAATGGAGCAGTAGGCAGATTCCTTTATTTTAATACCTTGACATGTTCCATCTAGATCATTACATCTTATCTAGAGATGTATTTTCGACAAGTCATCAATTAATATCTTATGCCCAATATACATTAATCTTAATTGATTCTAGACAACATTTCTCCCTTAGAGTCTACCCATGATCATGAGGACTCTGCCACGATCATGACAGAACCAATTAATCTTGACCTCATCATATATAGTAACATACCGATGGTATTCGAGAATATACTCTATAAGGGTGGCATACTAGAATAGTCAAAGAATCATACTCATTGCAATTTTTCCACGCATCACACGCATATTTAGGAAATCAATAAACCTTTTTTGGCTAATTTTATTTAAAACACTTTCAATTGTAAATGTTACAAATTGTTAACACATCATATATTCCACTAATCATCTGGGTCCAATACAAAACATTTCCAGTCATACAATTAGTACACTTTTCAATTCGAATAAATGTTGTGCAATAATTGTGGAATACAATTTTTAAAATACAAAGAAAGACTATGGACATAAGTAGGAACAACTAATCCCGACCTCTAACTCTTATCCATATGTAGTGGTTAGACTTCAATTGGTCTAACGGGGTAACTCCTCTGAGCCTGAAAAAATAATGTTGCAATTTTTGGGGTGAGTTTTGCAAACTCAGTAAACGGACCATCCTTGATGGCTCACTCATATCATATAACACAACAGTTCATACTTAAATTCACATACACTTTATATCATCATATAATACACATCATTTCACCAATAATCATATAGCATCATATAACACTTTGATCACTTATTCTATATTTCACGTTCAGAGCAGTCAAATAGTTCATTTCGATCATTTAAAACATGCATATCAATTATATATACAATGCACATAAGACTTGCTTCTAATTGTTATTGTTGCGACTGATTGTCTGTAACTGTCCCGTATCCATTGTAGATACTGGGCTCATTAATAAATGTGCCTTATTTGTTGGGGATACAGGGCTCATAATACATAGTGAGCCTTTGGCTCTTAATCACTTTCTCTTTAAGCTTTTTTTCAGTAGTTACTCCGGTCAAAACAACCTTTATCTGTTCATGCATTCATGTAATGAAATGTATCACATTCACATATATTCAGTCAATAGCTTGTGTTCCATTTCACATTCACATTCACATTTTCATAGATTTGACATTTAACAATAATGTTGAGAATCACTTATTTCAATCACATTCACATGCAATGAAGCACTTCCTATGTTCTCACATTTATCAAACTCCTCAGATTATTTATGTCCGGAATGGTCTCAATTGCAATCATATCAGTAGTATTTCAATGTAGAAATTTAGAACGGAACAAACAATGAAAGTGAGACCATTAAAGTTGACTCATAGTACGCTCTAGATTAGCATTTGCTTCTATGATCCAGAACATTTGAATGTTGACTTTCAACCCTATATCTCAACTTCATGCGATACACACATTGCACACACATTACTAATTGCACAATCATATAAACATTCAATTGTACACATATGTATATGTGTTATGTATAATGCATGCTCGATTTGACTATTTTGGGTATGTTTCCTTTATTCACATCTCATGATCATTCATACTTCAAAACTCATATATGTATAAATGGTACAAATTTATTCTAAGTTCATCACCCAATTATGCATTAAGGTACATAGATCAATACACTTAATTATTATCGTATCATCAATCAATCGTTCACCAATGTTATTCTAACATTAGATGTTCACATAATATCCAAACTATCATTCATTCTTACTTGAGACACATTACTCATCTCCTTACAATCATATTAGCATTTCTAAGAACACTTTTATATCATTAACAACTCATAACTTCCAAATGGAGATACATTCATATATCATATCTTGCAAAATTTGATCTTCCTAAGTTCATCAATCAACCATTTACCAATCCTTTCCTAGTGATTTAAGTTGACAATGAAATTTGGTGGAGAGGAAGGAAAATGAGTGAGGAGCTTGTGGTTCAAATTTTAAGTCAATTAGAGGTTCAGAGAAGGAGTTATGGTCAAAAAAATTAAAGAGTGTTGAAAGTTATGAAATAGCAGTACACCTTCTCAATCACGATCGTGCTTATGCACAATCTTGCAACTTCATGAAGTTTCCTCTCTCTCGTGCTTGCACAATCATGTAACTCTCTCATGTTACCTCTCTATTATGATCGTACACTACCTAATGATACCTCATTCATTTCTCAAAATAGATTTTTAAGTCAATTTTGTATGGCCATTTTGACAAAGACAATGAGATATTTAGGCAATACATTCTTCTAAACAAATGTTCCATTATTTCTTCAATTTCATGCAGTTTGGTTTAGTATTCTACAATTTATACTCAAAATACTACAAGATGTTCTCAAACAATGACAACACACTGTACTCAAATTCAAGCTAAAATTTGAAACTCTTAATGACAATTTACATTCGATTTCTTCATGAAAAATATATCCATATGTCTCTAGTTTAATCTAAACTTAAAATAATCCCATTTGGATTCTATAGATCAAGATATCGCTAAAATACAGATGCATATCTAGTGGAAACGTTACAGCTAACATACTCCAAAAATTATTCTTTCACTTTTCCAGATTTTCAACTCCTATATGTTACATTAAAACCATCTTATCCATAGTTCATCAACTCTACATCATTTCCTCTTCATTTTCACCTGAAATTTAGATCAATATCATTCGTAAACAATTTATAAACTATGGTTGATCATACATTCATCAAATTTCTTCACACAATCTACTCCACTATTATGATCATTTCACCTTCAAACTATCATCATATATGTTTATTTTTACACAACCCATGAAGATCAAAGTATAACTTACTTGATAAAACTCCAAACGCTTCAAAATCACCATGAAACCATAGCCTCCAAGCTTATACGATCATCAACTCCTCTAGGAGGAATAGTTTAATTTTTTAGTTGCAAAATGAAGAGATAGAAAAGATCTTAAAGAAACAAAGTGAATGGTAGTAAAAACTCAACGTGTTGAGGGTGGGAATGAGATGGACGTGAGTGAAGAAGAGAAAATGAAGAAAAAAAGAAAGCATATGGCATGTATGAGAGATAAGGATAAAAATGGTCTTGCAAGATGCAAATGATGTAGGGGTGTGTTTAAAAAGCAAAGAAACATTTGCTTGGTGGGTGCCATGAAAGATGTCATGACACTTACCAAATAAAAAATCAAAATAACAAGCCCTCTTTTTAAGCTAACACATGACTTAATAATCAGTCCATTTATCTCTCAATTTCTAATCTAATTGTCACCCAATTTACAATGACACTTGTCATTAAATGCTAATGTCACTTATTAATAATTTCTACTACAATTTGACATTTATTTCTATTGCCATTTGCCAATTGTCTTGCCACTTGTCATTTTCTTCCTAGTCTAAAAATACCCATAATTTCATAAATTTCCCAAATTTTCACCAAATTTTCTTAATAATAATATAATTCACCAAATCAATTTTCAAGAAAAGAATATTCACTATTCACATCAAAATCATATAAAAATCATTTATACCCGAAAATTGTCAAATGAGTTCATAAACAATCATTGCAATGTGTATAAACATCTATTCATATGGGTGTGTGTGCTACTATTATGCATGAATATGAAATGCTTTTTTCTTATCTCTCTTGCCATTTCTCATTTACGAAAATATAGGTTTCTAACCCTTTGTATAGAAATGGGATGTTACATAGCATATCATTATATCCACTCAATTCAGTCATTCTTTACAAATATTCACATGGTACATGTAAAGTTATGGATGCAAATGCATATGAGACTCCACTTTCAATTTTAATTTATTATGACTGAGCGTATTTAACTATCTTGTATCTATTATAGATATCAAGCTCATTTGACATACTGTCCCATATCTATTATAGATAGCAGCTCATTTTATATACTATCTCGTACCTATTATAGATACTGGGCTCATTAGTATGCACATTTATGAGAAAGCTCTTTTTCACATTGTTCACTCTGATCACAACTCCTTCATCTAATCATGCATATCAATGTCATAACATGCATCATTTCACATAATCTGCTAGCAATCACTTTCATCTAGTGTACACAACCATTTATCATATTCATCAGACCCAAGTTCGGCATTCAACATTTAATTGAGCATTTATTTCCCACATTTACACATGCATAGTTAACACTCCCAATACAGTCTCGAATATTGCACTCCTTAGACAATTGATTGTCCGGAATCATCAATATCACAATCATATCCAAATCATTTCAATATATATATATATAAGGAATAAACAAAAACAATTTAAATAGAAGCATATATATAATTGGGATCACACATCTAGGTTACTCATAGTATGCTCCAGTAAGCTATTGCCTTGATGATCCGGCAATGTGTAGATTCTGTCGGTGTATTTGTGCTTTTATTGTTATGCAATACACACATAATTCACATATTACTAAGTTGATAAATCATATAATTATTCATCCAAGAACATGCATATGTGTCATGTTTAATGCATGCTCAATTGGCTATTTTGGGTATGCATCCTTATTCACAAGTCTTGATCATTCATTCATTATAACTTGTACATAACTTGTTTGAAATTAGGTTTATACCTTACGTAAGTTTGATCACTCTTAATTCATCAATCATACGATGACCAAACCTTTTCTAAAGATATTTACACAATTTGCCAATTTTTATTCATTTATAAATAATTGACATTGTTCATATCCCTTAAATCACATTTGCATTCAAGGGAACATCCTTATACTGCTAATAACTAATACTTCCCAAATTCATATGCATTGATATCAAACAATCCATTCCTTAAATTATAAAATCAATTAATAACCTAAACTCATCAAACACTTAACCAATTGATTCATCGTCAAACTAAGTTCATTTTAAGCCTTAACCAAGTCAAATTACACCTATGTATAGTGCCTTATCCTTATATGATTCAACCAAAACACAAAACACAATTCTTTCTCACTGCCAAGCATTTCCAAGATTTTGGGAAGGAACCAATACAATTCCTACAATCATGGGATGGGTGACTTGAAAGTTCCCTTCACTTTCCTTCCAATTTTCTTTCAAATTTTGACACCTTCAAGATAGTTCATCAATTATACCTCAACTATACCTTAAAGACGTTTCAATTCCTCATCAATTCATCTCTAATTACAATTCAAATCATTCAATTGATAGTTCACAAATTATGGTCTTTCAAGCATCAAAATCAAAACAGAACATAACCAATCCATTCATTAAATTCCCAACACACATTCAATACCAACACCACAACTAAATTAATCCCTAATCAATCATCATAAATGTTATGCTAACATATGTCAATAAGTCAATAATTCACTTTTTAGTTTAGCTCATCATCTCCTCAACCATCAAGCTAACCTAGCCTTATGTGCAATTTTTACATCCTTTTCTTCCTAATGTCCCTTTATGAACAAGCTATCTTCTTTTAATCATAAATCTCTCTACAAATATCCAAATATCATGATTCTTGTGCCCCTAAAACTAGACTTCCATTAGTCTTAATATATCCAAAAATCACATAAACAACATCCCCCTTTAAAATATAATCTCCATCCAAATTCTGTTCTATGTCTGGTAAGAAACAGACTGGCAACTAATACTCAACCTTCAATAAATCATTATAAAGACATCTCCTAACCAAATCATTTCACAAAAATAGTAATATGACATTAA
This sequence comes from Erythroxylum divaricatum, assembly GCA_025434745.1. Classification (NCBI taxonomy): domain Eukaryota; kingdom Viridiplantae; phylum Streptophyta; class Magnoliopsida; order Malpighiales; family Erythroxylaceae; genus Erythroxylum; species Erythroxylum divaricatum. The sequence goes on from JANTPM010000002.1 coordinate 19,900,433, forward strand.
TAATGATTTTTCATGTTTTATACTTTCACTAATTTGGACCCTAATTTTCTTAAAAATTAGGAAATAATACAAGGTTCCTACACACGGATCTATCACAGGTAGTATTAGGGAAGCATAACTCGATCTTTAGTTATTATTTTGTCAAGATACTTCCACAGAGGTCAAGTTAAGACCTATATCTACAACTTTCATTCTTTAAGTGTCTTCAAATTTGTGCTCTAAGGATGTGAAAGATAGATTGAAAGAGAAAGATGAAATTGAAACTAGAATTTCAACTTACCTTGATAACTTCTTTCCTTCTCCTCTTCTTTTCCCTTTTTTCTTTCCTTCTCTTCTCATTTTCGCTTTTCTCTCTCTTCTAACCTTATGTCTGACCTCCATGTATCTCCCTTCTATTGGTACATGTGTCACTCTTCTATACGTACATATGTTATCCTTCTATTGGTCTATATGTCACTTAATTACTTTAGGCTCCACATGTCAGTCATTTATAAGGCTACATATGTCATCATTTGTAAAGCTACATATGTCACCATTCTAAAGCTCCACATGTCAACAGTATAAAGTGCCATTTGTCACAAATTTAAAGGGCTACATGTCCCTTATATACTCAAGCCACTTGTCATCCAATTAACTAAGCCATTTGTCTCTTTTTCCAATGCCACATGTCATCATTTCATAGGCCTAATCAACCTAAATTCCCATGTATCAATTTGTCTTGCTTTTTAGCATTTTTCTTAGACTAGATGCACATATCACCTCATGAATTACTTAATTGTAATGATAAATTCCCAATTTACTAATTATAGTCCATCAAAACAAAATTTCAGACAAAATCAACACATAATTACCAATCATGTCAATTGAGTACATGTACTATCTTGTAATGTTTTCTAAAACATGATTCATATGTGTATACGAATATTATGCATATGAAGGAAATACATCTTGTAAATTCTTAAATGAAGTAACTCATGTGATTTTATCTAATAGTTTAATCTCTTAACAATTTTAAGAGGCAGGATATTACATTGTTTTATTATCTCAATAGATAAGGAAGGAATTCGGGAATATTTGAGTTATGTTAGAGCAATTTTGGAATAATTTTAGTTTAAAGGCCTAGAACATGGAACATAGAAGGATCTATGTTCCATATGATGATCCAAACTAAAAGGACTCATCTTGGAGTTCCCCTTTAAGAACCCGAGTACAACTCTCCCAATGACCCCTCCAATCGATATCTAACTCAATCAAAGGGTTCCTGTAAAGCCAAGCCATTCAACAATTAAAAAAACCTTTCGTACTTTAAAAGTTAAAAGTGCATAAAACAATGGAAAATATTTTTTCAATCATTTTACTAAAATTTTTGGCAGCATAATGAATATATTTTGACCTTCCCATAATTTTGAAAAACCTACATAACATAACTTAAAACATTTATAATATTTTATATGTTAGAATCCAACAATGATTAAATCACAGACATAGGGGGAAAAAGTTTTTTATAAATAATAAAAAACTATACTTGATTTTTTTTCCTATTGAAATCCTTTGAAAGTTGTTCGATATGTCAACCATGAGCTGTTCAATTATTAGGCCTCTAACGGTATCTATAGAGCAACTTCTCAACATCTTTGAGAGGAAGACTATAAGAGTGCTAGCTCCTTTATCTTTTCTTTCTATTGATAGAAAAATCATTTGGGTGTTTTTGTAATTTTAGTAAAATTAAATTCCTTAATTATAATTAAAGTCATACTCTAATAACTTAATTTTAATAAAATCAAATATCTTATTTTTGATCCCTAAAGTTTCTCAAACTTTTTAATTAAGTCCAACTTAATTAAATTGATTTTTCTTTCACAAGTTGCTCTTTAATGTATGACCCACTAGTTTCCTAATATATTAGCAATGATTATAAATTATAATTCTAAATCAAAATTAGAATTAGATAAATTAAAACTCCTTTTAATTTATCTATAGTTCTCCAATTAAATAATTTATAATCATTGGTTAAGATTGAAGTCTAGCAATAAGTTATTGCCATCCAAAAATCAGGAATGCCAAAGTAGTTTGACTTAACCTATCCATGCATGGTTATAATGTATAATTTAATCCTCTCTTCATCCAATATTCCAATTAGACAGAGTATGAATATAGTGTCTACTCTTTTTGTAACATCCCACCCCCGACAAGAAGGGTAAATAAGTAAATTTGGCATAGGATGAGATGGATTAGAATGACTTAGGACTGTTCATGCATAATAGGATTGGTATCATTTGAGCACATGAAAGTACTGTACATGCATACATGACATTCCCGGTTTTTGTGCCTAATGTAATTTTATTGTGATTAACGTGGTTATTGGGTTTGAAAAATTATTCTGAGTGAGCCATAGTGAGTTTTCCATTTTAAGAGACTTTTGGAAATTTTTCTGAAATTTTTCGGAGAAAATTTCCGGACTGGACAAATCGCCAAGTGGCGAATCGGTTGATTTTCGGTATCGAAAATTTCTGTCCAATGGTACTGGACTATTGGGTACATTATTTCAGGATTGAAATTGGAACCATTGGAATTGAATGGGTTAAAGATTTCCTTTATTAGGATTTCTTTTATTAAATGATATTAATGAAAATTGGATTTTTGTCTTTTCCCATTCTTTTTTTTGACAAGTGTCTTAATGACACCTCACCAACACATTAAAGGCTTGTGTGGTTCTCGGTGTTTCTAGTGGAATGAGTGAAAAGATGACTTAAATGGCTTTATTTCACCCACTCATCCGAAAACCTTCACTTCTTTCATCTCCATCAATTTCTTCTCCTTCTTTAAGTTACTTCCTCCTACTTTAAGAGCTTCTTCTTGTAAACAAGCTATTTTCTTGCCATGGAGAACTCACCCTTGCATGGTGTTAGAAGAAGTTGTTAGTGAAAGTAGCAAAGAAAGAATTGAAAGGAATTGAAGATTGGAAGCTAATTAGGTAAGTTGTATTGTTAAGCTTTAATAATGCTTTAATTATGTAGTTAATGAATAAATTGGTTGTTAGATGCATTGATTGGTATGTAATGGTCATTAATCATGATTTATGATGATCTATTGGCTCAATTCTTGTGTGATTAGGATGCTTATGCATGTGGAATTGG
>JANTPM010000002.1:20030721-20043226 GCA_025434745.1 Erythroxylum divaricatum
AATTTAAACTGGATTTTGGATAGTCTAGATATCCAATGCGATTCAGTGTATGTGTTCGGATGTCGGATCCGCTTTGTTAAGTTTTTGTTAGATTTTCGATCCGTATTTGTTTCGCATTCTGTTATCCGATCTTTGGATATTTTCTTTGTCCACTATGCTTCTCTTTACATTTCGTTTGATTTCCGATCCAATTTTCCTTCCGCCGTCAATTTGTATTCATTTCGCTTCGCTATATTTGCTTTCACTTCGAGCCGATTTGCTTTTGACTTCGATAAGTCTTTGTTTCGCTTTCGATTTATTCTGCTTTTCTGGTTGGGATCCGGTTCCTGGATCGGGTCCCAACAATTTAGCCTACTAAAAGCATAATTATGGACTACAATTAAATGCATTTTCTATAGTATGATAATAGTTATCATTCGAAGAAAATATATTGCATGAATTTTCTTACCCATATGTGATATGATAAAGATCATATGTATTTCTAGTTCATATTAATGATATTTGATACTAAATTTAGATTCAAAATTATTATAACTTTTAGGGCATGATAAGAAGTGCATTGTTGAGCAAAACTAGTATATCAAGATTTATACAAATAGTTTTTATGTATTTGGAGCAAAAGAGACTCGTGCTTAACATAACTGGCAAAAAAAAATACAAAGTTGGATAACCGAGACTATCATTTTCTGCAATGTTTTTTAACTCAAGGTATTGAGAATCATAAAGTGACTTATAAGGATATATTTATCCTTTTGATTATGAATTGTAGGCAACTTGTGAAACTTGTTAAGTTAAATGATAACCAATTCCATCTTTAGTGAAAGAATGATGATGGTATTAAATTGTTAAATCTAATACCTGTGATGTATTTGTTAGATTATTAATGACTTTATATGATATAGTCATATATATTAAATGAAATGATGATTTAAATTTAGAATAACTTAAATTATTTAAATCTAAGTAGAAGTTAAGATTTGAGAATGCTAAAGCACTTCAATAAGATAGATTTGGTGGGTCTTACATTTTTAGTTATCCATAGGGAATTAGATTCTCTAGTAATTACCTTCATAATGAAATTTCATGAGAGTATAGATTTATGTAAGGAAGAAAATACAATATTAGATATTTTATGATCCAATATTATTTTTTCTATAGCTATGTCTAGTACAATGACTTACCTTCAAAAATTTCAAATAAATCAATTAGTAAGACTTCATATTAGATATGAAACGCCAAGTTTTTGAAAGAGTAAAAGTTAATAATTTGAGGATGTGATGTTAGTTAATAATTTAAAGATGTAATGCTTGATTGAAGCATACTTTATCTATTAAATTTATAAATACATTGGGAAATAAAAGCTTTTGAGAGATCTAAACGGTTGGATATAATCTTATAGACCTATTAAATAGATTGTTTTTTCAATCAGACTTAGTGCCTTTGTTGACACACTAGATTTATATTTGAAAGGCTACTGGACATTAAAATATGTACTTTTATGATGAATTCAAATAGTTTGTTTTAGATATGATTGTTAATTTTCATGTCCACAAGAAGGTTAGTGGGAGTATAGTTATCCTCTTCAGTGAGAGTATTTAAATACATATTTCTTATAGATAACAACAATTTTATTTTCAATTGAATTGTCCAAGAAAAACTAATTTTGGATACAAAAAGGTAAAATCTTAATGGTGTGAATGAGATCTATAGAGATAGATATTGAATTTGTTTACTTATTTTAGTTCAAGTATGTAAATAATGTACTAAAGGTATTTAGTATTTGAGATATTTGATATTTGTGAAGTATTAAAGATATTCATTACTCTAAGTAGGAGTTGATATTTAAGTTTAAGGATATGTTGATATTAACTTTAGAAGTAAATCCTAACTAAGGTCTATTTCATTTAGAACGATATCATTTTAATATTGAAAAGGTTCTAACGTATAAATAAGCTATAATTCATTTTTCATTTAGTATAAATGATTAATTGGATCAATAATTTCTTTAATAAACTTGATATAGTTCCTTGCCTTGTTTATGACAGTAATGCACTGTGGAACATTAGAGTCATTGGGCATGTAAAAGAAGCTAAGGTCTCATCAAAGATATAAGGATATTTTAGGCAATTTTTCTTAATTATGATGATAACTAACATGAAAGTTGTAAGATTTAAGTAAGTACTCACTATAGAGAATGTTGTAAAATTCTCTCACTAAACCATTATCCCAGCAATAGCATGATTGTCAAATGGTGACATGATATAAGATACTTAAATGTTTGGCTCAGTGTAAGTGAGACATTGTTGGTTTATATCATACAACAAATTAGTTGGTCGTAGTAGTGATAAAATAATTTAAAATCATTCTCTATTTTGTACATATTTAGATGTACATGATAAAGTCTATGGGATGAATTATACATTGCAAAAGAAATTACGATAAGATTATAATTATGAGATTCATATTACATTATGTATTATTCCCAAATTATTCCCAATCATTTTTCTTGTGAAAGAAGTAGTCAATCTTATAGTTAAAGTATAAAGATACTTAAAAAATTGTGTAGGTGCTTGTTAGAAAATAAGTTCATTGTACTAACTTTATGTAAAAAATCCATTTGGAACATTACTTATATGTTTATGGAAATTCTTATTGTGAATATTGTATAAGTGATCTTTTGACTTGGGATCTTCAAAGTTATCTTGTATAGAAATTGCTATATTTTGATACTACTTATGACCTATTATAGTCAAAAATAGCTCTGTTGGTAGTCATTTGACATAGCATAAACTAAATAGAGGTAGTTGATTGATCAATATAGGATTCATTACCCTAAAGTAATAAGGAAAAATGTTTCATTATTCTTGATTAGTATTGATTCGAGAAATCCTTGGCTAAGGTGAAATAAAGTTTTATAAATAGTTTACAAATTTCATTAGTTGATTTAATAGCTAGTAGTGGAGAACTAATACGATTGAATCAATAGTTTAATCAGAACATTGTATGATAAAATGATTGAATTATACAGAAAAATTATATACGAAAAGATTAGTCAAAATCACTTCAACATTCCTAAATATTTAGATAGTCATAATGTATTACTAGACACCAACCTTAATATATGTATTAGCTCAAGGTTTATTATTAATGATTTTGATGATAATTAGATAATATTTCAAAATTAAAATTTGATTTATTTCCTTGTATAAGCAACAATATAATTCTTAAAAGGAAACAAAATCATAGGAATAATGCTTCCTTTCTTGTAAGAACCTACTTAATGATCATAACTTATTAGAAATGAATCTACAATATCTGGAAGGATCCTACTAATTATATATTTCGTCAATTAGCTCCAAGACATGGTTATATTTATTTCTTAACATCTAAATATTGGAAGATAATATCAAAGATTCTTTAGATACAAAGTTAACTCAGAATCGAAATGAAGCAACGACTAGTTGAAGAAAATGTCTATTTAAGAAAGAGCCACTATAATTGTGAACCAGAAGTTAAGAAGCCAGATTTTTGAAATACATTAAAGGCATCAATACCTTTAAAAGTAATACCTTTATCAGATTTCTTGAGCCTTAGAAAGTGAAAAGTCTTCTTGAGAGAAATCATTGAAGCTCATATCGAGCAAATAAATTTTTTCATTTGTTGAGAGCTTGTAGAGGGTAGTTAAATACTACTAGTGTGGAAGGTTAAAAAACTTTAAAAAATATGTCCATGTGATCTTGAAGAGGCTCGTCAAATTATTACTTGGAATTTTAGTGAAACACTCAAGTCAGATACTTAAGGAATTGACGTAAGCTTGGGTTATAATCCGAAATAGTATAAATTGACTATGTCATTCTTTCTCTCTTCTTAGAAGTTTGAAAATATTTAGGTTTATGAAGCTTGTTCAAAAGAAAAACAAATTAGAAGTAACTTCCCTCCAAAAAATATTGTGTCTACTAACCAACCACTTGAACTTATACATGGACTTATTTGGTCCAACCAGAATTCAAAGCTTTGGTGGTAAACATTACGACTTTATTATAGTAGATGATTATTCTAGATTTACGTGGGTTTATTTTTTATCAAATAATGATGATAATTTTAAAGTTTTTGAGAAGTATTCCATAAAAATTCAAATTGAAAAAGGATATTACATTACATCTGAACCCATGATATAGTAGGCTCCTTCCTCTCAACAGGAGCCTCTATAATGAAAAATATCAAAAGGATGAAAAGGCCTTGATATACATCAATACATTCTAGAAGATCCCTCTAAAAGTCTAAGAAATAGATAATCCTTTAAAAACTACTTTGTTGCCCTCATCTCTCAATTAGAACCAAAGATCGTTGAAGAAGCTCTTACTAAAAATTGGGTTTTAGCTATAAAAAACTGAATCAATTTGATAAAAATAAAATTTGGAATCTAATACCTAGTCCACAAAACAAGTTAGTCATTAAAACTCGGGTATTTAAAAAAAACTGACGAAAATGGTAAAGTGGTAAGAAACAAAGGTAGACTTTAGCTTAAGGTTATAATCAACAGGAGTGTACTGATTTTGATGAAACTTATGCACCTGTTGCTAGAATGGAATCAATTAGAATTTTACTTGCCTTTGCATGTTATAGAAACTTCAAATTATTCCAAATAGATGTCAAAAGTGCATTTTTAAATGGATATATTAATGAAGAAGTGTTTGTTAAGCAACCTTTAGGCTTTGAAGATAAAAACATCCTAACTGTATGATGAAGTTGACTAAAGCCCTATATGGTCTAAAACAGGCCCATAGAGCATAGTATGAGAGGTTAAGTAATTTTCTACTTGATAATAACTTCAAAAGAGGAAAGGTGTATAAAACCTTAATTATTAAGAAAAAGGAGAATAATTTACTCATAGTGCAAATATATATTGATGATATAATATTTGGTACTACTAATCAATCTTTCTATGAAGAATTATCAACATTAATGCAGGAGAAGTTTGAAATGAGCATGATGGGAGAACTATCTTTCTTTTTTGGATTACAAATCAGGCTAACCAAAAAAGGGATCTTTATTGCCAAGACAAATACACAAAGGAACTCATTAAGAAATGTCATTTTGAGAATGCCAAACCGATGGGTACTCCTATATATACTAGAACTATACTTAATAAGAATAAAGAAAGTAAGGCTATAGATGAGACAAAGTATAGAGGAATGACTAGGTCACTACTATATCTTACAAGCTCAAGACCAAATATTATGCTTAGTGTGTTGCATACGATTTCAATCGAATCTAAAAGAAAGCCACCTTTAAGCAGCCAAGAGGATCTTTCGATATCTTAATGGAGCTATGGATTGGTTACGGTATCCGAATATTGACTCTTTTAATATAGTTGGCTATCGTGATGTAGATTATGCAAGTGATAAAGTCGATCAAAAAAGCACAAGAGGTAATGTCAATTTCTTAGGGAATGTCTAGTCTCTTAGTCTTGCAAGAAACAAAATTGCATAGCGGTTTCAACAACTAAAACAAAATATATAGCAACTATCAGCTATTGTGCTCAAATCTTATGGATGAAGCATTAACTATAGGATTTCTGTCTAAACTTTAATCATATCCCTATATTATATGATAATAATAGTGCAATAAATCTTTCGAAAAATCATGTGTGTCATTTTAGGACTAAGTAGATAGAAGTCAAACATCATTTTCTTAGAGATCATGTTTTATAAGGAACCATTGATCTTTTGCATGCTAATACTGAAAATCAAGTAGCTCATATCTTTACTAAACCATTTTCTGAAGATAGATTATGTTCATTAAGAAAAGAACTTGGTTTATGCAGATTATCTAAAATATAATTGTGTTCGAATATATTATGCTACTTTTGTTTGCAGGTATTAGTAGGCTCCTTCTAAAAAGAAGGTCTTTATTAGGTTAAATTAGTTCTTTTTGATAATGACAAAGGAGGAGAGTTGATATATTTTGCTTTGCATAATTTAATTTTAAATATGTGATAAGCTATCTTACACACTTTTGGTATTTTTTGACAGTTTAGTTCTTTTCCCTTTATTTTTTTTATAATGATAAAGGGGGAGAGTGAATAATATACTTGCTTTTGATGCGATATATTTTGATTTTATGTGATATATTTTGTTAATTGTTGAAAGATTGTTGAATTGAAACTGTGAAGTTCAACTCAGTTACTTACAAACGATAGACTCCTTTCTTTAGAGGTAGTAAGAAAGGCTCCTTCTAATCATGACTAAGAGTAAGAACCTATAAAGCTCTCTTTCAAAATCCTTTATCGTCTTTTTTTGAAAATATATTTTTTATTGCTAGTCACCATAAAAAGGATGAGATTGTTAACTCAAGGTTTATTATTAATGATTTTGATGATAACTACACAATATTTCAAAATTCAAATTGTATCTATTTCCTTACATAGGCAACGATATAATTCTTAAAAGGAAATAAAATCATAGGAATAATGCTTCCTTTCTTGTAGGAGCCTTCTTAATGATCATAACTTATGAGAAATGATTCTACAATATCTGGGGCGATCCTGCTAATCATATATTTCATCAATCAACTCCAAGGCATTGCCATATTTATTTCTTAATGTCTGAATATTGGAAGATTTAAGTAGAGTTAATATTGAAGATTCGTTAGACACAAAGTCAACTCATAATCGAAATGAAGCAATGGCTAGTTGAAGAAAATTTCTATTTAAGAAAGAGCCACTGTAGTTGTGAACAAGAAGTTAAAAAGCTAGATTTTTGAAATACATCAAAGGCATCAATACTCTTAAAAGTCATACCTTTATCAGATTTTTTGTGCCTTAGAAATTGAAAATTCTTCTTGAGAGAAATCATTTAAGCTCATATTGAGCAAATCACTTTTTCATTTGTTGAGAGCTTGTAGAAGCTAGTTAAATATTACTAGTGTGAAAGGTTTAAGAATCTTGAAAAATATGTACTTGTGAGTTTGAATAGGCTTGTCAAATTAGTACTTAGAATTTTAATGAAATACTCAAGTCGAATACTTGGGGACTGGACATATACTTGGGTTATAAGTCAAACCAGTAAAAATCGATTGTGTCATTCTTTCTCTCTTCTTAACTTTAAATTTTCACATTATAGTGTTTGTGTTTTATATTTGAAAGAAGCTCCTTCACTTTTATAATAGGCTCCTTCTGTTTTCAACTTGCAAGAGATTCTTTTTAGTTTTAATAGTGCCTTCTCCTTTAAAGTGCTTTAACATGATTTATCATTTAGCAGACTCTTATCATTTAGATGGCTCTTATCATTTAACAAGGTCCTTTCATTTAACAAACTCCTTTCTTTTTTAGTGTTAGCAGGCTCTTATTGATAAAACATACTCCTTTCATTTTGAGCATTAGCAGGCTCTTTTTATTTTCAACGTTAACAAGAACCTTTCGAAAGTTTATAGGACCCTTCTATTTATAAATTTATTTTGTTTAGTGGGATCTTATCAATTTGAAAATACCTTGAATTTTTTTACACACAATCTACCCCCTCTTGTGTGTGTTTGCTTTATCAACATAAATACAAATTAGAGAATTAGAGAATTAGAGATAAACTAAATGAGTTTAATTTATCTATTCCTAAATAAGATTTAGAGTTATAATTTGCATCAATTGCCAACATATTTGAGAATATAATGAGACAAAGAACAGGTTGAAGAGACAAATTTTTTTAATCAAGTTAGAATTAATTGTAAAGTTCGAGAAAATTTATAATTAAATAAGTAATATTTAATAAATAATGGTCAATATGAGATATTGGATCTTATTTGAGAATAATTGATATTTAATTAGAATTATTTATAATTCTAATTAAAGTTTGTATGAAATTATAATTTTATTAAAATTAAAAAACTAAAATATTCAAAACCTAACATAAATAGAATTAAGCTATAAAAGAGATATCACTTTTTACCTAACCCTCTTAGTAACAGTTGTAGAGTTTTCTCAATTTATTCTGTGGATACCGTTAGAGGTCAAACAATTATGTGGCTACTATGATTGAGATAAACTAGTTTCAAAAATTGCTTGAGAGATATGACAAGAAAATAATCAAGCTTCAGAATAAGGTACAAATTACGATTCATATTTTATTATGATTTATATATTAATTATTTTATAGAATAGGTGTTCTTGACTGTAAAAATCAAATGCAAATGTTTTGCTAGGCGTGAGATCAAATCTCGACTCGATTTTCTAATAGATTGTTCCTCTTTAGCAGTTTTATAGCGACAACTTGAGAAAGAAAGAACATCTCTTTCGTCTTAACACCCTTTGAGATTGGTGAAATAAGATCTAACAGATATAGTTCCTGAAACACAATCGCGTATTTCATTTTCAGTATGAAATAGTTTAACACTGTTTACTTGGCAAAGATATTCTCACGACTCATTCCACTACAACAAATTACGTTGGTTGCTGCATCCTTAGTGAGAAGACTCAGTATCTAAGTTTTAACTATGTGGTCATATTATAGCCATTGTTATAATACTTCTTCTGCATCATTATTTGATTGTCTTAAAGATCCGTTAACAAATACATTTTTTTTTTACCATTAAGGCTATAGTCATATAGTGATTCCATATACTATAGTTTCCCTCTGAAAAGTTGTGACACAAGGACTAATCAAAGCCAATTTGAGCAGAAGAAATGTAATGAGTTATTGAAATTTTCAAGATTAAAATTAGATGCCATGTACGACTTAATTTATTTATTTAAATTGTTCGCTTCTTCCATAATATTGAAGTGAGATCGAATTTTCAGATTATCAAAATGCAATATTTTAATACCTTGAAATTTTTTTATGTATTTATCAACAAATAAAAATATAACCTTATACACAAGTTCATCAATCTAGATCTTACTGTAACTCTTGGTAACGAACAAATTTTAGTTAATATACAATATTTGCCTTTTTAGGTCTTCAACAACGACAATTGCATATTGCCAATAGTGGCCATACCAAAGTCAACTAAATCTTTTCCTAAAAAAAAAAAAAAAAGTCAACTAAATCTTGAAGACATTGGCTGAAGATGAATTATTTGATGTGTGACTAAGATGAAATAACTATGGAGATCATCATGAGCCCGCACTGTGAAGCCTGCTGGGTGAGCAGAAGCACTAGGCACTTGCGACCTCATTAACATTTTCTTTTACAATCGAAAAAGTCAAAACACACTCGTACGATGGAAAAGATGCATTGAGATGTTGGAAGATACAAATTCTGAAAGTGACTAAAAATTTTCAACGCCATTAGAGACAATATAGTAATTTGTAGTAAGTAGAGCGCATTTGGTTGTTAGAAAATGAAGGAACTATATATATAAAGACACTTTCCCTATAATAATTTGTCTGGTTGCTCGATGTGCCTCGTGCTTATGACGGAACTTATCTTTACAAACAGGGATGTGATCCGCCAACAAATTTAAGTGCCATGTACAATGTAGATGGATAAGGATATATGATTATAGCTACAGTTCTGTCTATCTGAGAATGCCGTTTGCTGCTGATGTCTGGTCTATAATGATAGCTGGAGTTGGACGTATAAGGATTTTCTGGCGACAAATGTTGTTGCATGGCTATAGGGGAGGCATTAAATTTGTTCCAAGTGATCAATCAAAACAACGGGATGGTGACTCGTGCTGTAGTGATGTAAGAGACCTCATGCATCTTTGCAATGTCAAAAGTTTTGGCGAAAGACTAATTGCATTTTGATGAATTGATAACATCCATGATCCATGTAATGAGAACTAATACAGCCTTTTATGGATAATCGACGAGTGTTTCATTGGGACTATAAGCACATATGTATTGGGAGATAAGCCTGAGCAGGAGCAGCAGAAGAGTTATATCCACATGACATACCACAAATTCCAAGTGGGCAAGTGGAAGGTGCACTTCTGTCAGCGGATGAGAAATGGCCATAAGCATACAAACTCTTCGTGGTTGCTGATCATCTGTTCTAGGAAGCCATAATTTACCCATTTGTGTGCTGCATGATGAGTATAATAGCATAGGTTTGATGTGATGAATGATTTGTACCTTTTCAGTACAAAACGGGAAATGCCAACTTGATAAAAGGCAGTCAACCGTGGATTACACACATTGGTTGTCAGGATCATAAGGTGCGCTTGTCAAGCATATAATCTTATAAGTACAAAAATCTCCAAATCGGATATTGTTACCTCTAGGCTCTAGCTAATCCATTAAAAAAAATGTTTTCAATTATATTTACTATCTTGTAAATTGTACGATTTTCTTTCTTCTTTTTATTTTTTTACAATTTTTGACCACTTTAAGTGTATTCTTCATTTTGATTCAATACTAATGGTTTTCCTTTTAACGGCAATATTGTTATCCAATGTAATTAGATAATATTATAACAGCAAATGCACCAACAATAACTACAAAATCCCTAAAGCTCGCAATCTTAGTTTCACCATAGAGTGGAGCAAGATGATATGGCCGGGCTGGTCCAAGAATACGTTGGTGAGTTAGCCTCTGCTGCAAGCGATTGTAACGAACCTTTCTTGGTGAAGGCTGAAACAGAAGTTAGGCTCGGCCCATTTTGCAAATTCAATATCTGCATATTTTCCATATCTGATTAATTTCTGGAATCCACTGGCTGAATAAGCGATTAGTCTGGGTATTGTTTAGTTTTCGAAGTGGAAGATCAAAGATGCCCCTAATATTCAACTTTATGTAATTAAAAAAGTATAAATTTTTAATCCAGTGATCACTTGGTTTCTTTCTTTTTCTTATGAACACTTTGTCTCTTGAGAAGGAAATGAAAACCAAATTCAATGCTCTCGATCTTTATTTGGTATTTCGAAAACTTTGTTTATAGGGGTTTAGAATGCTTTTCTTAACCTATAAATACCAATCTGCTAAAAACAATCGTGTCCAAAGATAATTAACTTTAGGGCTTGGACGGACGAAAATCAATAGAAAGAAGCATCTAAATTGATTAAAACTATAGGCTCAAAATTGAGTGAAGTTCAAAAGTTTTATAATGAATTTAGATTGAATTAAAAATGATTATTGGTTTCGCCTGATTCTGGCGAGATTGCGCGTTACCGTTTGGATCCATGAACTTGACTATCTCTAACAAGAATTCCTGTAAAACAACACAAGGCACGCCGGGGGTAGGTATCCGGCAAGCCCCTCCGACGCTCAAGTTAGTCTTTTGTGAAGGTTTCGGTTGCTGTAACACAGAGAAAATCAAGGTTCTAATCACGTACCTGTATCATGACAAAGTTATACCTTATATATGGAATAGATGCTAGGTTTAGGTCTTTACGTATGCATGGGAAACTTCCACCTGCAAGTGGGTCGTGGATGCGTGGACTAGGGCCTGAGCTTAGTATAATCGATAGGAACTAGGTTAATCCTTGCGAGGTGGACCAATCGGTCCATAAGTCATTTTGAGTAGGTTTGGGCCTAGCACGACCGACCCGACCATAAGTCCCCTACTCCTCGAGTCTGAGCAAGGAGAAGGGTCGAAGGAGTACATAAAGATCTTGTAGCTCGTCTGTGGGACAACTCGGGGTAGGCTCGATCGGTCGAATATCAACGGATAGTACATGACTGCTCGTGCTAGGATTGATCGGTTAAGTGTTCCGATCGGCCGGCATCAGCACTTATTGCGTGACAGCTCGTTCCAAGAGGGTTCAGGCAAACATCTATGCTGAGCGTGTGAAGGTGCTTTATTTAATAATTACTAACGGCCGTGCCCTCTGACATGTTTTCAGAATTTGAAGCGAAACGTCCTTGTAACCGCTGTGCAGCTGTCACGTACGTCATTTTAACTGCTGCGCCGCTCCAGATTTTGAATAACCCTAATTCACCTCAACTTAGATTTTGTCGCGTGTCTAAGCTTGGTTCGGATTTTCTCCATGTGTCGAGCGTGGGTTGGATCGTCCATTCAACCGATCTTCTATAAGTACTAAGGGTCGATAGACTGCAGATTTTCTTTACGCTTGTCTTGTTCTCCGGCTTTCATCTTGCTTTCGTTTGTATTTTCTTGCCCAGAGTCTTCGGAGTTTTCTTTCAACCGTCGTCCAAATTTTCAACCTCAAATCACCAAATAGGTATGTCCTTTTCACTCGTCCCCTCCTTTAAAGTTTTCCCAAAGGTTTCCTCTTAGTAAGCATGTCGTCGGCCAGTTCTAGAAGTGTGGTAAGAGGTATTGAAGAAGTCTCTACGAGAGAACGGAAGGATGGGTTGGTCGTGGAGGAGCCACCGAGAGATAAATCGACGATGACCGTGTCGGAGCTGAAGCGGTCGATCATCAGGAATAATATCCCTATGTCTTGGGGGCCTAGGCTGGCCTTGGAGAGAGAACGAATCCACAGTAATTTGAGTGGGTATATTGCTATTTCTGATAGTTTATTTTCGATCAGTGGTATGAGGCGCCCATATGTCTCGATTATCCATGAGGTGTGTGTCGATTTCCAATTGATACCGAGCAAGATTCCT
>JANTPM010000002.1:20084716-20107397 GCA_025434745.1 Erythroxylum divaricatum
GTGATTTGGGGTTTTTGTGTTTTTGAAGAAGAACAAGTGAGGCAAGAGGAGCTAGAGGAAAGGCCACTTGAACAAGCCTAGAGCAAAAGGATTTAAGGTGGGTGACATCTTAATAATTGAGTAAATAAGCTAATTAAGTTTCTTTCCATAAATGCAATTTAATGCTTTCCAACAACTTTGAAATTATGCATTTATTACTTTTTAGGATGGTTTGAAATTTTACCATGTGTCTTTTGTGTGTGAATGAATTGTGGGAATATTTGCATATTGGTTTGACAAGTGAAAAAGAATGTGAAAGTGATCTTTGAAAGAATGTATGTTATAAAATTTTCTTTCAGAAAAGTGCCATTTTGGCCGATATATGTGAAAATTGTGAAATGCATGCTTATATGGGTTTGTGGTGGTCCCTTAAGAGTCAAGTGCACTTGTCTGTCTATAGGCTTTTCCCTCCTGCCTGCTAGTAACATGGAGATCCTCACGGACTCCCATAAGTTCACGGCTACATATGACCGCTTCACAGGAATGTATAGTACGTTCTGTTTTGGATCCACCCGAATCATTTTTGATGTGCTTATGGGATTATGAATTGTGATTATTTTGATGTGTTCATTATGTTAATTTCGTGAATGGCTTGATAAGTTGAAAATTTTGGAAACGATATGTGACATGATTGATCAATGTAGAGTTTGCTTTGAAATAAATGATTAAAGAATTTTTTCTTATTCTTGGTTATTAACGTGTTACCCACGAGCCGTCGAGCTCACACCCCCTCTTCCCTTCCCATCCACAGGCGATGACCAAGAAAACGAGTGACCGCAACGGGGAAAAGGCGTCACTCCCATTTACTTTTGTTTTTGAAGCTATATTTTGTAACAAAGCTTTAGTTGCATTTTTGGAGCAAAAGTTACTGTTCATGTAGTTTTCTTTGTAATTTGAAATTTTGAGACTTTGGTGTAATTGGGCTAAAAATGCTCACTAAAGCTTTGTAAGAATGCATATTATGATATTAATGAAAGATATGCAGATTTCATAGTGTTTGTGTTGCTTGTTTCCAAAGGATTACCTTGTATGTTGTTGTAACTTTCCCTTAGGGATATATTTTATGTGTACTAATTTTGAGGCAAATTCTGGACTGATGTGGATTGAATTGGAATAAGTAGCCTTCCTGAAGGTTATAGAGGAGTTTCATAGCTTTCCAATGATGTATCATGTACTGTTTTTGGATATGGGAGTTAAAAGATGTGGGTTGTTGAAGTTTGGTGCAGGTGCTGTTAAATCGTTTGTGTTTGCTGTGCTTTGAGACAAATTATGGACTTATATGGATTGTATTGGGTTAAGTAGTCTTCTTGAAATTAATAGAGGATTTTCATAGTTTTCCAATGATGTATCATATGTTATTTTTGGATGTCTGGCCTCGCAACTCCTAGCGAACGCGAGTTACTCACGGTCGCAAGCGCGCGCATCCAGCAAATGCCTCGCAGCCGCTAGGTGCTTGCGGTTGCAACCGCACGCTTAGCGGCCGCGAGACGCTCGCAGAGCGATGCTTCGTACATTATATTTTTTATTTTTTTATATGATTTGAATATCCGACCTCTTTCCATTCTTTTGCTTATAACCTTTTTTTCCGACCTCCGATTAACCTAATTTTTGAAACGTTCATTTTCTAAGACATTTTTCTACCTTTCCATCCAAATTTATAACTTTTGATATTATTTTTGAAATTTATGGATTAAATCAAAGTGAAAGGATCGGATATTTTTCTGAACAAACTTCTGTCTTTTGTCGATATTTTGATCTGTAGAGCTCCAATTGAGTTGATTTTTGTTGCTAAAGACACTAGAGTCATAGAGCTACAATTTTTCTGAAGGAATCAAAGATGAATTTTGGCCCTAAAAATTTCAATTTCAGGAGTGATTCGGGTGTAGTATTTCAGTCTTAGCTTAAGTTTAGCCCGAAAGTATTTTGGCCAATACTTCTTTATTTCTGAATCAAATTGAGTGTTTTGGTGTCGTTAGAACCTTAAGGCAATGAGAAACAAATATTATGAAGAAGTCTTACTGAAATTCCTTTATGAACTACCATTAATTATGTTCGGAGGTAAATGAAATGAGTTTGTTTTTGAGGTTTGATCTGGTGGGGAATTCCTCCCTTGTGGGATGCGCGTCCAGATGTCTCGTAGGACGTCGAGCCTGTGACTCGTGATGGTGGGGTTCCAACATGTATCCTCAACACCGCTTATTCTTCTTAGATAACTTGGTTAACAAGATCCTTTGGTGGGAAAGGAGAAGAAAACTTAAAGAGATTTTGCCTTGGTAGAAAGAAGCCAATGATGAGACACTCTCATGCAATTTTTGACTCTCACATGCAAGATAGGGGAGTGAGAGAAAGAGATAAAAATTCAACAACCTTGTTTTTTCTTCTCTCAATTTTAGTTAAGTCTCAAAAAGAAAAAGTGAAGTGCATCCAATGCAATACTTCCTTTATTAATCAGTCATAAAAATGCCAATAAATGAGACTCTTCTCATTTATTTTAAGATGACTATATGAAAGACCATTAACCTAAAAATACATATCAATTTCGATTTTGTGATGAAAAAAGGAAGATGGTCCATCAAATGCACCTCTTCCTTGTTTAATCTAATGAATACTAATAGGTATCATTAAAAGACCACCATTAAACCATTTAATGATAAGATTATTACTCCATTTAATGACGATAAAACATGTTAAAAAATCTTTTTAAATGTAGCAAACCAATGCTAAATGTGCAGCCGCACATTTAACCCATTAAAACCAAAATTCTACCTCCATTTATCTTTAATAACTTTGTTTTAATTTAATTAATCTAATTAATCAAGTTAAACCAAAGCATAGCCCATTTCTAAATGTTCATATGGGCTTATAATTAACAATTAATTAAAGTAAGCCCAACATTCAATCATAGGCTTTAAAGCCTCTATTTGTATTTCTTACTTTGCTTAATAACCATCCTAGAAGCCAAATGGAGAATCTAATTGGACTTATATAATTCAAGATCTAAAAAGCCCATAATTAATTTAATCTCATTAGAATTAATTCCATCTTATTAACTAAATGTCATTCCATTAAAGATAATTAATTGAACTCTTGAATTACTAAATATTATTAGAACCCGTGTTTCAAATAAGATGTCGAATTGTAAACTCTAATATGAACCATATTATAGCTATCTGCACAATAAAGGTAAAATTACCATTTTTTCCTTATGTTGATTTTTCTTTTTAGATCTACTGTCTTACTCTATATGGTGATTATAACATAAAATCTTATCTTGGTGTTAAGAATTGATGGGTAGCTAGTCCATTAAACTACCAGTGCCAGTTTAACCACCAATCTCCATAAAACATCTGGAAGTGATGATATCACTATACACTTTTATTTTAGTAGTACTATTGTCAGTAATCAACTAATATCATGATATGAAACTCATCATTTTCTTGAAGTAAATTCTTTTATTTTCATAGAGATAAATCACAACACTACATTCTAAACTATAATCATGCGACCAACTTGATTATTCAACTGTGAATCCATTATTTTAGATTCCTATAATATACATGTTTCCCATACATCTCTATGTATATGTATATTACTTACAAAATAATCTCGGTACCTTATAACTAGACATATGATGCTCTTACAAACCAAACTCTTTTGTTTTATTAATAATAAATATTTTCATTAAAAAGTAACTAGAAAAAAAAGTTATAAGTAAATACGCTAGTTTTCTTGGGCACTATATTTATATAACTCCAACACGAGATGTTTCCAATGGATTATAAATTCAAAAAATCATTATTCAAATTATATCATAGGTAATGTTCGATAAAAGGTAATTACTAGCTCATATGATAGATATTTGTCACATCTTATTTTTATTTATTAAGTTTAATCTAAATCTTTAGAGATGACTATTGGATTCACAATTAAACTTAGAGATTATATGCGAAATAGGGATATCGTGTTAGAATTCATGGATTCATAACATCAATTAGCCAATATTTTTAAATAAACCTATAACTAAGGTTAGATTTTGCATACTAAAAGAAAACTATGTCTGAACAGTAGAAATTATATTTGATAAGTTACTCTTTTAATGTTTTTAATTATCTTGATTTATTTCTTTATGATTTATTATGTGTTTAAATACTTTAGTTTGCATTTGAAGGCTAATCTTTAAGTTATTAAGACAAAATGGTCAACCAATATTTCAATGTGGTTGGTTAGTATCTTAAAAAATCCATCATCCTTGCTTTCCAGTAGGTTCACTAGTTGTTTGGTCACTTATTTAGTTAACCATTTAGTTATATTAGTTGCCTGACATCTTCTTGTAGTTAACCATTGTCCTCGCATCTAAGAATTTATTTTCTTTCTAGCAAGATTATTAAGAGGCCGGTTCATTATATTAGTAAACCAATAACCAATATTAGTCAACTGATTAAGCTCTTTAAAAATTAAATCTTCTAGTAAGTTAATAATAGGTTTGGTTGATAATATTAGTCAACCAACACAAGGTACTAGTTAATCAATATATTCAAATGTTCAACTAATATTTCAACTTGAAAAATAGAAATTTATTTGTTCGTTTTCCCTCACTGTTGCTTCCTCTCTCTATTTGCCTCTTCTCTAAACTAAAATAAATAAAAGGCTTTCTTTTTCTCTCTTTGGAAATCAACAAATAAGACTCCTTCCAACATTCTTCTTTTCCTTAATTGATTTAAATCATCATTGAAGAAGGCATACAATTTAGTTCTCTCAGACGAAGCTCCACATTCTCTAATGTATATCTTCTAATTCACTCAAGTCCATTTAGGGTAAACCTTAATCTCGTTATTTTAGGGATTTTCATATATTCTTGAATTTCTCTTTAGATTGTTTATCAATTAGTGTTATAAGCATGCTTTTACATCTATTATGCTTTAAATTTTATGAAATGGCTCGCAGATTGAGTCAAATTAGGCTTTGGACAGATTTTTCACATGTTTGCATATCCTTGGTTAATTGTTTAAATTAAGGTTTAGTTAGTGAATTAAAGGCTAGATTAAGGTTTACCAACTCTCAATTGCATTGTATTATACGTAATTTTGTCTAAATTTAATTTTTTGGAATTTTTATGTAATAAAATTTAGAAAATAATTATTATTTGCATTTTTAATTAAAATTTTGAGTTACTATTTCAATTGGGACCATTTTTAGGTATTCATTCATTCAATTTCATTGAATTTTATTAATCTATAATCTAATTGAGTAATTTCAACTTAGGATTTTTTTAAAGAACTAGGGATTTTGTTTTAAGTTGTAGGCCGCATTCATCAAATTAAGCATATTACACCCTTTAATTTTGACTTCAAGGGGTGCTTACACCTTTTTATAAATAAATTTAATGTTTTTATTTTTTGCAATTATTAACATTGATTCTAATCAATTATGCATATTTCATAGTGTATTTATAAAAAAATTCAAGGTAATTCCTAGACTATAGTGAAACTATTTACAAACATTACAATGATATTTCTGCTAAGAAAATAAAAAAGTATCTCCTTACAATGGAAAAATGAAAATAACTAAGTTATAAGAATGAGGTTGTTTTCATACTATCTGATATTGGTGAGTTACGTCTTTCATTATAAGAAGGCTATGTGTGTTATTGAATATAAAATCATCGAGCTGGTATATTTTAGTAACCTCCTTACAGTAAATTCTTCAATTCCTCTCGTACCAGACACTTGAATGAGTCAGGTAAGGGTATAAGTCTAGTCGTATGAGGTAACAAAAGGTACAAGCTTATGGAGTATTTGGCTCTAAACTGTAGTTGAGTAATTGCAACTGAAGAAAAATGGTTTCTATCTTCTAATAGCATCTTACATAAGTCACATACTGGGTCAAATATACCAAGCCATCTGTCTTTTATGCTGAAGCAATTTTAATTACTTGTTAAACAAATATGGATGCTTTAGGTCTGATGCAATGTTGCCATACTAAAAGTATAATTTAGCACATTGTAACACCCCAAAAATAACTAGACCTATAACTATAATAGTAATAGATCTAGGTTGATCCCATTGAGAGTATGTATAAAGCTTTTGAAACGAAATCAATCAATGTTTAGGTTATGAGGGCTAGGGAGTTTGTTGGTTTTCAAATAAGAAAATAAAACAAAACTAAACTAATGAAAACAAATTAAAAACACTAAAAAAAGATGAAAAGCGGTGAATAATTTAGGGACTTGATTATCAGTTCAATCTTGACCTACACACAATTAAAATTACTTCTTTGAGTTATTATTCTTATACCTCTCCTAGCAATTATTAAATGTAGGTTAACAGCAAGCCTTATTAACCCCGTTTTCTTTTAGGTCGTGTTTGATTAAGAAGAGTTTGTTAATTAAACCTAGCTATCAAACAACCTTGAATAAGCTCTCTATATTTAATTGGACAACCACATTACGAGTTAGGAAAACAGATTAATCAAGGCAACAACCACGTAAACTCGGGTTATTTAACTTAGGCTATATTATCCCTAATGATTAAAAACCATTAGTTGCCACAAATGCATTAGAAATTCAATGATTATGTATTGTATTCGATTCTAGCAATGTGTTTATATATAAAAACAATCAAATAGAACATTCAATCATTCTTACACAAAACATAACAATAAACATAAGATAACATAATCAATCCCTAAGAGAGGAAGAACAACAAACACAATGGAGAGAACACAAAACAACAAACATAATGAAGAGAATGTTGAACCAAGTTCTTTGCATCAATATCACTTCCAAAATAATGTCGGGAAGCTTAGCCCTCCATAGATCTCCAAAGGTATAAAGCTTTGCCCCTTCTCTTCTTCAAAACTGAGACCTCATGACATCAAAAATGATTTCTTAAACCTTTCATCACATTCTATCTTCAAATCTATGTTTTTATACTCAAAGATAGGTTTTGGGGATAACTAGTCAAAATCATTAGCATGACTATATTGCTCACAGCCGTGAATGTCCTAGTTGATGCTCATATATGGGCATGGCACTCCTTATCACGCCCATTCAATATATGTCATGGAACTGAGATGAGTTTCACGCCCATGACATATTTGTCATCTCTCACAACCATGAAAATTTCATGCATGGCCATGAGTATCCAATAATCCTTCATACTTGATGTTTGTAACATATACTCTTCATCTTATGCATTTTCTTGTCTCCTCTTGTTTTAATCCTTCTTATTCTTAGTCTATGAAGACAAGTGAGTGTGAATCTCAAAAAGATACCTCAAATATTGTGCTTTTGACTCACTTTAGTTCTTTCACTTCCAAATTGTACTTAAAACCAAATGTGAACAAAAGTGAATTTCTTAAGCATTTGATAACATTAATCACTATAAGTTATAGGAAAAATTTATAATCAATTAAGCACATATCAATTTGCCCCACACTTATCTTTTGACCGTCCTCAAGCAAAACATCCAAATTTAGTCACAAAACTGAAACATTTATTGCTTCTTGTATTTCTTAAAAGTAGATAGCCATAAGTAAAAAACACAACTCCTAAAACCAAAGCAAGATCTCAACATTCAACGCTTCTACTTATGATCAATAAATAATCATAACCTTTAGAAACTGAGCAATCTAGAGCTGGAATTGGAAAAATTGTGTTTAAATAAGATGTATCCATATGTACACTTAAACACTATTTATGATCATGAAATTCCACAACTTTTTATATCATTTCATTTCTCCACCACTAGGATTCACATGCGTAATCATGAATTATAAAGTTGTAATATAGGTAAAGGTTAAGGTGAGATGTATTTGGGTATTGTAGCATAAAATTCATTAAAGCTAGTGAAACTAGAAAAAACTTAATATACTATTAAGCACAAAAACCAAAATTCACTCAAAATTATGTGCATCAACTATAATGAATGCAAAAACTATATTACACAGCCGAAATTCAAACTCTCACACCATAAACCACATGAAGCATAAGGAATTAGAAGGAATCACTCATACAATCAATAATAAATAATACACTATAATCATAAATAATGATTTTTCAAAACAACATCTACCTCATATGCATCATATTCAAATCACCCATTCCATACAACTTTAGGAGGAGAAACTAATAGTGAATAGCTTTGCAAAGCAGATGCATTTCCTCCTTTATAATTTTATTTAAACATATATTTTCCTTTTCTTTTTGCTTTTTCTTACGTTTTCTCTTTTTCTTTCTTTTTTTTCATTTAAAAATTAAAAAAGCTACATCAACATGGGAATTTCATTGATAATGCATAAAATGATATCCCAAGAATTATAATTATCACACACATATGCACACACCTACAATTATAATTTTGTACATCCACAAACTTAATAATCAAAAAATGCTTGATTGGGTGTTTGTTTTGTGTAAGTTTTATTTATTAACCCTTGATAATCTACAAGCGTACAATTCATTAGTGTAGTACTAAAGGTGTCGATCCTACAAGGAGGGAGTTAATCTAATCCTAAAATCTAAGGCCATAAACAATAAGAAAAATTCAAGTTACAGAAAAGTAATATGAGAATTTAATTCAATCAATCAAATTAGGAATCAAACACAAAAATACTAATTACTAAGTAATTGAGAGAAAGGTAATTTTATCTATCCTCAATGCTAACCTAACTGATTATGAATTATTAGATTGTTAGTTCTAGATTATCCTAGGATTGATTACTCTCTCTCAAGTTATAACCATTAACTATAAATCATAAACCCTAATCAGATTCGGGGGTTTGCAATCTCTCAAATTACAACTTCTTAAATAAAATATCAGAAACCTACGTAAGATCTCCCTTTGCACAATTTCTCGATCTGATTCAATTCTCGTTTATTAAGTCATCAATCTCCCATTAATCCAATTTAATTGTTTTTCATTGGATTCACCCTCTAAGTTTATTACTAAATTATGCAATAGCAAAATCAAACCATAATAGATCCAATAAACACATAAACAATCAAATTTCCATTAATTCATGAATAAAATTTTGAAGTTCAGTTTAGAATATCTTTAACATTCTAGATCCTATCATCAACTATTCAATCCAATTCTATACAATAATAAAATTGAAATTGAATAGGAAATACAATCTAAATGGATGATAGGAGGCAGTGACATCAGGAAACTCCTGATTTGGGAAGTGCTTCGAATCGACTTCTTCTTCTTTTCTCTCTTCCTCTATCTCTCAATGATTTCTCTCTAGGGTTTCTCAAGGTGGCTGATGCAAAAAACTCTCATTTACCTATTTTCTTGTTCTTTAAATATCCTTTTGTGTTTTAAGCAACCCCAAGGTTTTTTCAGGGTTCCAAAGATAAAAAAAATCCCTCAAAAATTGATGTTCTTAACTGTCTGCACGTTTTTTCTGACACAGGCCATGATTGTGGCCTACATCTAAGCTCTCTGTCGCAATCGTGGCCTGATAGGCCACGAACATGGGCTATTTTTTAGCCCGAATGTCTTTCGAAACTCCTCCGTTCTTCAATATTGACCTGAAATACTAACAAATACATTAAGGTACCTCAAAAATATAATATTTAAGCTCAAAAGCTTGTACTAAGGGCCACGGTCATGACCTACATCTAAGCCCTCATGACCCTCTGTCACGATCGTGACCTAATAAGCCACGAATGTGGTTGTTGTTTCAGCCTGAATATCTTCCAAAACTCCTCCATTCTTTAATATTGACCCTGAAACACTAACAAACACATCAAGGTACCTTAAAAAGATAATATTTAAGCTCAAAAGATTGTACTAACCTATAAAATACTTAAAACACAAATAATTAACAAGCTAATACGATTCTAACCTAAACACATACTAAATGATTACATTAACAGATAAACACATATCAAACTATGCCTTAAAACAAGATACAATTTACACTTATCACATCCCCTCACTTAAACCTTTGCTTGTCCTTAAGGAAACAAAAACAATCAAATAAATCAAGACAACACAAAACGTGCATATTCAATAATGAGACAATGACTTAATCTCAATGAAATAAATTTAACTATAAACACAATCCTTCTAGTCGTTCTAACTTATTAACAAGCGAAATTCATGTCTAAGCACCTTGGACTAAATGTACAAACTAATCAAAATTTTAACGTTGAGTCTATTTATCTCTATCACTTGCACACACACATTGATAATCATTCAGTCAAAATAAAAAGGTAGCTATTCCTCAATAGGTTTTCATGAAAAATCAAGCTACTAACAAGTTTAGGAGTTTTTTTAAATTTGAAAACATTCTTTTTGTTGATTTTTTTAAGGATATGAACTTATTCTTTTTATGCGGAGGCAAATATTTATGATGAACATCGATACGGTTACTCAACTAAGTCATATTGATATTAAGCTGCTTAGTTGGAGTGTCATTATAACCTTTTTACACAAAGGCACACATTTGTGATGCATGTCGATTTGGTTACTCAGTTACATCACATTATCAACTAGCTACTAGCTCTATTCATAACCCGAAGGCCAACAGAATAGTTATTTTAGTTAAAATTATTTTTTAAACATAAAATTTTGCCTACCTTATTGCTTTAGCTAATCATTCTCATGAAAATATAGTAATAATGTCACTTAATTGATTGACCTAAAATTATAAATGAGTATGAAAAATTCCTAAGGTGAATAGACGAACATCGTATCCTAATTAACCAGCATATTTAGCCCAAAGTAACTCAGGTCACTAATTTCACAAGCTAATAAATCTTCGTAACCTAAAAGACTATGTTTAAGGCTAAATCTATCTCGTTAAGTCCTAGCCATTGCAGCATTCACATAATTCACATTATGCAACCTAAACAAACTATCATACAATATGTAAAATTCTCACTCAAGGTAAAAACACACAACCCTCTCCACACTTGAACAACACATTGTCCTCAATGTGATAAGAGCACACAAACACACCAGGGGGAAATAAAGCACAATATATGAAAAACTTAAGAAGAAAATACTAACAAAAATGAAAAGAAAAGGGCTAGAACACGAAACCGTTTATAGTGATGGAGGTGGTGATGGCAATAGTATTGAGACCAAATTTGCTTGACATCGAGAGTGTTTCCCTACCTTATAAGTGATTCAAGAGAGTAAAAGAATTAACAATCCAAATCATTCTAAATCATTCAAAACTTATTTTGGAATTTAAAACAAACGTAACTACATAACAATTTAAATCTAACTACAAAAATGTGCTAACTTATGGTCATAAGTTTGACCTTGTATCCTTGGAAGCTCAACACGAATCAATTATGAGTGGCTTGCTTCCACCCTTCTTATTCAATATCAATTTTGTAACCTGTGAGTAAGCTACAAATTGCAAAATGATCAAAAGGACAATATTGATAAAGTTAAGAAAACCAATTAATTTCAGCAATTCCTTTTTATTAACAAACTGTTAATAAAATAGGGAATAACGAAACTCCCTAAATCTTCTATTAAGTCTAGTAGTTTGTTTGGTTAAAAGGTGAGCTGCTCTTGTTCTTCCTTATTCACTCCCTTTTCTTCTTCTTTTTTTGCTTCACGAACAGAAACTTTCATAACTTCTCAAACACGATGTTCATTGTCATCTATTCTTCTTCTTTTTGCTCTTTTAAAGATTCAAACACATCAATTTGCTTGAATGAGTCACCCTCCTTCAGATTCTTTAATATATCATTCATGATGAATGTCATATAGTCATTACTAATATGAAAGATAATGTTCTCTTCCTAGAAATCTAGTAAAGTTTTTTTGATGTTCAAGCATGGTATACTAAGATCTGGTGGATAATATGGGGGTTTTATCCTTTTCTTCATCCTCTTTCTTGATTTCTTGGTCTTCTATAAGGTGGAGTTCAACTTGATTTCTTGTTGGTTCTTGTGGCTCTACCCCATTCCTAAGTGTGATAGCCTGATATGGCTATATTGAATTTACTTTCATGCTACGCAAACATTTTCCACACTTTGCTTACAAAATTCCTAAGAAAGCTGGCCCATTCAAACCTTTAGTTTGTGAATAGAAGAGATATGATCTTCTTCTACTTGCTCAAACTTCTCTTCCAATCTTTTTTGGGTCTCTTCCATATCCATAAGCTTATCCATGATTTTGTCCAACTTAGAATCCCATGAACTAGATTCGTCTTACTAAAATCCTAATAAGTCTTGATGTTCGATGGGAATCCTTTCATTGTTAAACTAATAGAAATTTGGATAGTTTTGCCACCCTGAAGTGTAAGCTCAAATAAGGATGATGATTTCTCCAACTAAATTGGGACTCATTGAAATCTGCAAGAGTCCTTTGCTTCCTATAATATATATCTTCCATGATTATTTTTCTCTCTTTGTTGCATTCAACTCTTGAGATTCCACATTGTTGTCTAATGATATCCAAGTTGATGTGCCATATACTTTATGCCCATCTTCTCTCTCTCTTTTTTTAAAGAAGGTGAAAAAGCCTTAGACTATAAGAATTAAACTAATCGCCTCCCCAATAACGCTGCCAAAAACTTGATCGGGTGTTTGGTTGTGTGTAAGTTTTAATTATTAACCCTCGATAATCCGTAAGCGCACGGTTTGTTAGTATAGTACCAAATGTGTTGATCTCACAAGAAAGGAGTTAATCTAATCCTAAAATCTAAGGCCAGAAATAATAAAAAATTCAAATTACACGAAACTAATACAAGAACCTAATTCAATCAAACAAGTTAAGAATCAAATATGAAATTCTAATTACTAAGCAATTGCAACACACCCAAAAATCATCCGAAAGAAATTACCAATTGAGAGAATTTTTTTTTTACCCATCCTTAATACTAATCTAACTGATTATGAATTATTAGATTGTTGATTCTAGACTATCATAGGGTTGATTATTCTCTCTCGAGTTATAACCATTAACCCTATATCATAAATCCTAATCAAATTATGGAGGTTGCAATCTCTCAATTCATAAATTATCTAAAACTCTAATTAGTTCTGAAGCTTTTTAATAAACTATCGAAAACCTATGCAAGATTTCTCTTTGCACAATTTCTCGATCTGATTTAATTCTTGTTTTATTAAATCACTTAACTCTAGTTAATCCAATTTAATCATTTTTTATTCGATTCACCCTCTCAATTTATTATCGAATTATGCAATCACAAAATCATACCACAATAAATCTAATAAACATATAAATAATTAGATTTTCATTAATTCAAGAATAAAATTTCGAAGGTGAGTTTAGAAAATCCTCAACCTTCTAGATCCTATCATTAACTATTTAATCCAATTCTATACAATAATAAAACTGAAATTAAATAGGAAATGCAATCTAAATAAATGATAGGAGGCAGCGACATTAAGAAACTCTTGATTCGGGAAGTACTTCGAGTCTTCTTCTTCTCTTCTCTCTTCCTTTTTCTCTTCCTTTATCTCTCAATGATTTCTCTTTAGGTTTTTAAAGGTGACTGATGCAAAAAAACTCCCCTTTACCTCTTTTCTTGTTCTTTAAATATCCTCTTGTATTTTGAGCAACCCTAGGATTTTTTGGAGATTCGAAAGATCCAAAAAATTCCTCCAAACTTGACGTTCTTGAGTTTCTGCACATTTGCTTGACACAGGCCATGACCGTAGCCCTACAAGCCACGTTCGTGGGCTACATCTAAGCCTTTTGTCACGATCATAGCCTAATAGGCCACGAACGTAGGTTGTTGTTTTGGCCCGAATATCTTCTGAATTTTTCTTTCATTCTTCGATATTGATCCTGAAACACTAACAAATACATCAAGGTACTTCAAAAACATAATATTTAAGTTCAAAAGCTTGTACTACCCCATAAAACACTTAAAACAAAAATAATTAACAAACTGACACAATTATAATCTAAACATATATTAAATGATTGGATTAATGGATAAACACATATCAAACTATGCCCTAAAACACGATGCAATTTACAGTTATCAATTGCAAGATTGAGTAAGTTTTTAAAATTTTTAATAATTTATCTTTAAAATTATATAATTTGGTAAATCACTAATTTAGAATTAGGTGACATGCAATAATTCGTAAACTACGTTTTTTTAGTAAATTACTTGACAAATCAACCATTTAAAACTAAATGATAAGTTCTAATTGGTATAATTAGGTCCTGTATATCTTAATTTCTTATGTTAGAACTTCAAGGTCTTAGAGATTTGGACTTATTTTAAGTAAATCATTTGATAAACCATCAAGTTCAAGATTAGTAATTGATTTTAAAAATAACTAATGAACTTAATTTTAAAGTCAATTGAGGATGCTATAAAGTATATGATCCTCTTCCCGCTACATATGGTCGTAGGGCTTGAAGGGCTTGGACTTGATCTGATTCGTCTCAAAGTTAACAGACTCGATAAAATTTGTTCGAGTATATGATCCTCTTCCCGCTACATATGGTCGTAGGGCTTGGACTTGATCTGATTCGTCTCAAAGTCAACAGACTTGATAAAATTTGTTTGAGTTTCAGATCAAATTCAGGCATGGAAAGCTAGCTTGAAAAGTCTGAATGACCCAACCTTTTGATCAAAATGATGTTGTTTTGGATGAAAATTTAAAATGACGTTATTTTAGACAATCTTCTCATAATTAGGCTATGGGGTGCGAGCATTCTCAGGTTTTGGGTTGAGATCAAATGTCATGCTTCCAAGATCGGGTCAAGCAGATCCACAATAAATCCAACTTGAGTTATTACCATACCTAACTCATAATTAATAATTAAATAATGTCCTAATAATCAATAATTAAATAATTTCCTAATAATCAATCCTTTAATAAATATATCTTTTATATGGCCTCGTATGAAAATATGTATTATAGAAACTAATTAGAAACAATTACAAACTGAAGGGCTAAATTGGCAATAAAAATATAAATAATAAAATATTATTGTTATAAAATAAAATTGTAATAGATATCATTAACAATTAAAATTTTGAATAATAAAAATATATTATTTTAAATAATTTTTTATAGCTAATTACTTTGTAATCCTAATGTTTGGAACTTTTATATGATTATTACCTTACAAAGGGAAAATAAATAGTACGCCCGTACTCTGTGAATGATAATTTATTATAATAGGCACAGATGATAAGAAATAACATTAATTGAATCCCAAGTCTTAGTAAACCTTTTGCTTAGTTCCTCCTCACAGAAAATCTCCAAGCTTCTCTCTTCAACATATAGAGCAGTAACTCATTCCAAGTGTCAACTGGACCTGGCAAGCACCAGTGGACACAGTCGGGTATGGTGGTATTCCCCGCCAGGGCCAGGGAGTGTCCATATCGATTTGGGTGCCCATCTGGCCTCAGCAGCATTGCTTCAGTAGTAGCAAGCAGCCTCAATTTTAGCCCCTTCTTTCTTCCTTCTCTCTCTGCTTTCCTTAGTTCCTCAACCTGTGTCAAGTAGAACTCCAGGGTGTATCCATCTAACTTCTTCTCTTGGTTTGTAAATGGCCTTGTCCTCTCGCAACTTCCTCCTTCGTTCCATGCACCATTTTCGAAGTGAGAAGGAGAAAATGTCCTTAAAATTGTCATGCCCTTATAGTTTTTTCGATTCTGAAGAGTCTTGAAGGCAGTTCTAAAGGCCATTCTATATCCATAGTACTTGGTGACACTAGTAATATCTTCTTGGTTGCAGTTGTGACAACCAACAATCTGGTCATTAATGTAGTATATCAGAGGCCGGAAGAACCATTGTCCTGCTGAGATGATCACATAGTCGAAGTTTTCTATCTGACTCGCCCACGCTTCATCAACTTTGTCTAAGTGAAGGCTCATGAGGCTGTTGAGGGAATGCCCATTGGCGTCTGCGTCTTGTGCTCTGACTAAGAAAGGAGACCATAAAGTTGCCAGAGTGAATTTGTACTCAGAGTAGAACCAGCGTTTAAAATATGTCGCGTCCGATGTATATTTATGAGATATGTCCTCAGGATAGGCCACCTAAAACACGCAAAAGAATATAGAATGAGAACAGTAAAAAGTTTTTTTTCCTGCTGATTAACTGTATGCACAATTTAGAACTCACACTGCTTAAGAGACAAAGTAGTGATTGCATTTGGTTTCTTCCCACCGAATCTCCAACAAAGGCCATAAACTTCCCTCTAACAAGTTCCAAGAACTCCATTGCATTGAAGAAAGGCAGCTCACATTCTTCTGGTCTCCACCTCCATTTCATGAACTCTGTATCAGGTCTTCCAAATTTCATGCAGTTCTGCTGGTCAATGATCAGACGGCAGGTTTCATTAGTGTAGTAAGGCCCTTTAGAGTAGGGAATCCACCGTCCACTGAACACATCACATTCCTTCACCTTCTCTAAGCTTCTCAAACCACTGATGCCTATCTTAGGAGATGGCTCTGGTTCGGGTGACTGTGAATGGTTCAACAGATAAAGAGGGATTATGGTAAGAAAAATTAGGATCAGGGTAAGGAGGAGTAGGCTTGTTTGGATGCTATGCGGTTTGCTCTTTCCATTCCAAAGCTCTACAACATGAACCCTCATAGTGTAGAAGTGAAGCAAGAAACTTGTTTTTGTTCCATTTTTATATGTTGGCGTGACAATGCTTTGATTTAGTTATGTTTTGGGTATGGATGGCTTTAAATGAAGTTGACAACAGCTATGGGAAGAGAAAGTAGAAGTTACCAGTTGTAAATCACCATCCTGATGATACACCTACGGCGATAAATGAGGTTCAGCAGGAGGAATTTCCTACCTTTTCTTATCATCTTATTGATTTTATTTATTTTTTTGCATAAGAGATTCATAAATCATTATTCAATTCTATCCTATATTTCGATGTTTGTCTTGCAGTGGATGACAGAACAATGCTTCTTTTCTGCTTGGTTTGATATCTAGATTAGAAACTTGAAGCTATGGAGTCTTAACAGGTATCTAAAACTACTAACCTAAAGAGATTGCCTTAGCAATTGGTTTACTTTGTGGAGGAAATGTAATTCTCTTTATTTCTTAAATATATCCTTAAACAATAAGCCTCATGAGTACATGGAGACTCCTCATCGTGAGGGTGAGGCTTAAAGGTGTCTTTGGGAAATGAGTGAGTTAGCTTTAATGATAGTAAATGGAGCTAGAAAAGAGTCTCATCAAGCGTGACTTGGGAGGGAAGTAACTGATGATTGCAAAATTGTTCTATCCGTAGAAAAAAGAAAAGAAGACTTTTTGAATGTTGAGCGGATCATTCACATTTCATAACCTTTACGATTCGCCAAAATTTTGTGTCAGCTGGGACCTATGAGGTTTTTGAGCTTGGTAGACAACCAGCCACAATACGGATATCTGAAAATAACTATTTTTTCCTAAAAAAAGTCCTGATTTTGATGTAAAATTATAAGAGGTATTAAGTGATTTCCACATACTATAATCTTGTGTATATAGAAGCTAACCTATGTAATCACGCAAATGTACATGGGCTGTGCTGTTAGGAGGCTTATGAAAGAAAGTGAAAATCAGCATATTAGCTGAAGGCATAGAAAGTTTATATACGGTGTATAGATTTGAAATTAGTATGTGTAAGAAACTCTTTTAAGGACTTTTGGTACAACAATATTAGATTTTGGATTCAATAAAACAATCTCAAAGAATCCGAAGCCTACCAACTCAAAGGAAAAGCTTAAATTCTCGTTTCTAATTCAAGTTTCTTCGTTGAGCTTGCTCTTTGCATGCAACATGATTGAAGAAGCTATGTGCCAGGTTGATAATGCCTATCTTATTATGGATTTGGTATGAGTTTTGATGCAATCTAAGATTTAAAAAAAAAAATCATAAATTAAGAGACGACCAACGATTGAAATCAACATCTAAACTTTGGTTGGGGGTCAATTTGAGATAAATCAGGCCTCTTATTCACAAGTCACCCTTAATTTCTCTTCAAACAAAGTTATTCTTAGTTAATTTGTACATACACATGAAAAACATAAATAACATATACCACTTCACAAAACAACTTCGTTAGCTTGCTAATGAAGTTGATGCATGTACATAATACATAAATGCCAAACAATGTTATCTTTGACAAGTCTAAGGCTATGTTTAGTTGGACGTAATGTTTTTAATAAAATAGAATAGAATGATTTATAATGGAATAGAATGTAAATGGATGTAATATTAGAAAATTGTTATTTGAGAGAGGTGAAAGGGTTCATAATTTAATATAGTGAAATGTTATTTGAAAGAAGGGCTTATAATATAATATAGTGTAAAATTGTTTATTATTTTTCATTTTATCCTAAACCTCCCAAAATTGGAGTTTTTTTATACTATTTATGATAGACTGAGATATAATATAAAACTTCTTCAATCTCATCCCATTCCATTCTATTATAAACCCTCCTCCCAAATGATGGAATAATATTTCATTCCATTCCATTCCATTAATAAACCCTCAACCAAACATAACGTAAAGGAGAATGCAATCCTAGAAATGTCCTTATCCTATCCTGTGTAATTGTGTCTAAATTATGTGCTTAACTTATGCTTTCGAAACAGAACATGACTTAATATATGCTTTTATCCTAGACTGTGTATTGCATTTGTATCTACTTCATCACATGACATTGTGCTTTTTACATCAAATATCTAGTGAGGAATATCTCTTGAAACACAACCATATGCCAAGTTATGTTTAAGTTGACGAACCTTGACAATGATATTATGATATTTTGATCATTTTTGTGATGAAGAAATCATCTTGTTAGATTATTAGTTTAATACTAGCAAGATGATTATGCTAATACATATCTTTTGTGAAGTTAGTTATAACGCTTATACTATTATGACAAGTTTAGCTTAATTATGATGTTTGTTAAGTTTTTATTCTTGTATTCATGACTTTTGAGATTTTTCAATCATGTCATGTCATTTAACTTATAATATATTTCATCTTGTATATTTAAACATTTGTTTGGAATAAAAAAGAAAGAAGTATTCTCTTTTTATTTTTCAGCCTTGTTTTTGCATATACAGTGAGTGTAGAGAGGTAGACATCATATAACTTAAGAATTTTGATATGGTGTTAGAGTCTTAAGGATCTTAAGTGATAGTGTGAGTGAATATACTTTCTTATTTAAAGAAAACCTAATGATTTCAAACCTGTATTGCTAAGTGGTTTTAATAAGCTTCTTTACATCGACATCTTAATTGTTCAATAAGAAAAACTAAGATGTTTGAAGGCATTTGATCTTTGAGATATGCTCGAGAAAGAGGCTACTAAAAAATGAGTTTTTGCTTTATATAGCTCAAATAGAAGACCAAGGGAAGTTTAAGAAAGATAGGGAGACCTAAAAATTGCTTGTTGAGGTAGGATATTTTTGTTTCTTCATAACCCTCCAAAACATCCATTACAGGAAAAAGGGAGTTTACCGATCGAAATTACCGAAAGAAAATGTTAACTTTCGGTCAGTAATTAAATTTTGCGACGATTTTCACAGACGAAAAATTGCATCGTGAAATACACCATCGGTAACTTTACCGACGGGATCCGATTTCCATCTAAAAATTTGTCAATGGAAACTTACATCCGTCGGTAAATTTACCGATAGAGAGAAACGTTTTCATCGATATATAAACCTTCAGCGAATGTACAGTAAAATGTGAATATATGCCGATAGTTTGTCAATAACCATCAGTAAATATTGTTGAAATTACAGACGGAAACCAAACTTCATGCTCGATCTCCATTATGATGCCACACTTATTAAATTTTACCTAATACTTGTACTTAGTCTTTGCAATGCTTCAGTTGTGTCCTACGCACTAGGATATTTGTCACTACCAATAAAATTACCATAATTAGTTGAATTAATTTCAAAATGGTTAAGGTTCCTTCAAAATTTCTACTTGGAAATCATATTGTACATGTTTATCATCATGTTCATCAACATATCCATCATATTGTCCATCAAAATGTTCATCCCACATGTTCATTAATATTTTTTCAACATATTCATGAACTTTTGCTTTCATTTCTTTAGTAACAAATTCATCAATATAATCTCCATTATTCCTAAGGTGCTCCTCTCCTTTAATTATAGATGATATGTTAGGAGTAGGAATTGTAGTGTCTAAATTATAGGTTACATACACATCAATAATCCCATGAAATTTTATAAGGTTTATTAGCTTAATACAATTTTGGTTTGATTCAATAAGTCTTAATCACTCTCTAAATTTTTAATCAAGTATCTTATAGTAAGGCATTGTCAACTTGATGGTACCTTCAATCTTTCCTTGTCTCATATATTTGCCTATAACTGAAATAGTTAACATTTTCAAAGATACTTGTATCCTTGTTAATATATTGAATAATAAAATAGCCTTATACCTCTATACTAACCTATTATAAACTTGTTTATAGTTATTAGAAAATATTAAAAGTAACATAATTCCATATATGAATTCTCATTATCAAAGCATATCCCATAATGATATAACTTATAATATATAATAATTAACAAAACCAAATTTCAAGTCAACACATAATTTAGAGTTTACCATGCATTATTAGTTCAAATATAGACTTCTTCGAAAAATGTTTAATTTAGAGTGTTTTTTCCAAATACACGGTTTGTCATTTTGTTCAATACACTCAATCAATCTTCATCATAAAAACACAAAGAAACAACAAAAATTAATTTTACAATGAATGTAGATAATCCAAAGTCATTGAAATGGTAAAGGAAAACATTAATTTTCAAAAAAACCCATCATGAAGATAGAGAGAGAGAAGAGGAGAAAACCTGGATGTTAATCGTCGGATAAGACAATGCTCATGGTCGAAGATGCAGTAGTCCACAGTGTAGAGATAGCCGACGGTGGATGGAGGAGATCTGGAGAGGAAGAGGAAACAGGGGCATGCAAGTGGTGGGGGGGGGGGGACGGTTGGGAATTTTTAACCTAACCAAAATGACGTCATAAAACTAAACGACATCATTTTCATTTTAAACTAAACGATGAAAACGACGTCATTTATCTTAAAACCAAACGATGTCGTTTTAGTTTAAATAACAAAACGTTCCTTCCGGATGAAAATAACATCGTATGGTTTAAAACCAAACGATGTCGTTTTGTTGTTAGTATAACGTTTTTTTTTTCAGCAACAAAATGACGTCGTTTGGGTTTATATAATAAAACGTTCCTTCAAGATGAAAACGTCGTTGTTTGGTTTTAAACGTCACTTTGTTTTAAATAACAAAACATTCCTCTAGGATGAAAACGACATCATATGGCTTAAAAACAAACGAAGTCGTTTTCATTTTGAAGCAAAATGATTTGTCCTATAACAAAATGACGTCGTTTAAATTATAACAAAACAACGTTGTTTTATTGCTTTTCAAAATGTTGTCGTTTACATTAAAAGTTTGACCTCCAAGATAGAAGATGACACACAATTGCTGACTACATTATCGACGGAAAGGTTCGTCAGTAAATTTTCCTTTATTTTTCACGCCTTTTTAATTTTCTAAGCAACTTCACCAATGGATGTATTATTTTCGTCGGTAATTGGCTACGTTTTCTTTTCTATCGGTAATTTTTCTTCGATATTTCATACTATTCTTGTAGTTATTCCTATCCTGTTCCATTCAATCTCAGCCACATATTTAAATAAATATATGGCTGAGATTAGATAGAACATGGTTGAAATTGGGTAAGTGGAACAAATGATTTGTTTCCATTGAAAAGTGTGTGTGAGAAACAGTAGTTTTGATAGAACAGAAGCCACAATGAATGATAGGGGGCGGTACTGACGTTGTTCTGATGAGAGAAGAGGCCTTGAGTTGTCTCAAGAGTCATTGATCTGCTGTCAAAGGCTAAGCCACCTTTTTTTAAAAATAATAAATTCATTTATAAAAGGTAAATAGGTACATAACATCAATAACAAAAAAACAAAGGGAGATATCCTAGTTAAACCGAATTTTACAACTCCTCGACCTCAATTTTGCATAAGGTGAGCAAAATAAAGAACGGAGGTAAATTAGTTAAACAACATATCTCAGCATTAGGATCTCATGGATACTTTTCAGTGTTTCTTGTATCAAGGGGGAGATAGATTTTTACTTAGTTTCGAATCTTCAGACATTGCACTCCTTCCATATGCTTTTTACATAGAGTTCGATATTTATAGAATAAACTGATTCCATAGGGGAAAAATGATCAGCTAACCATTGTATAACACTTGAGAGCAAACAAGTTGGCAATGACCATTGAAATTTCCTTTTAACAACTTCCCAAATTTAGTTAGTGATCTCACACGTGAAGAATAAGTGGTCATGTGATTCAGCCTCTATTAAACAAAATGGAAACTATCTATCAATAGTTAGATACCTGAGTTTATCAACTGTACTGAGGTGGTTTTGGATAGCTAGCTATAGGAGGAAAGAAACCTTTGGAGCATTGTTCTTGTAACGCCCCATTTTAGGGGTTAGAATATTACAGAAAGTCGGTACGTTTTATGCTTTCTATTTGGATCTTGGCATGCATTCATGGCATTTTCCGGGTAAATTGGTTTAATGAAACTTCGGATTGATTTGGACTGTATTAAGATAATTTTTGGAATTTTTGTATACTTCG
>JANTPM010000002.1:20167445-20177715 GCA_025434745.1 Erythroxylum divaricatum
AGAAAGATGTTTGAGCTTTGTTACAATAAGATAGCTCTAGCTATTTGCACAATAAACTCTCAAGTAAGCTTTGAAACGATCATGTGTGTGTGTAACTTTTTTATAACTTTGCAATCTTTGACTTTGACTCATATTTATAGTCTTCGTCTTCAACTGCTTCTTGAATCTTGAAATAAACGGTTATTCAGTTGAGTTCTGTAACTAACTCAAACTGATTCTTGATTCAAACGTGATTTGCTTCCGTTTTCTTTTCATCGTCTGCTTTTTCTTTCGTCTGTTTTGGCTTCTGTCTGCTTTTGGCTTCCATCTGCTTTTGGCTTCCGTCTGTTTTTCAATCTCCGTCTGCTTTTCTATCTTTTCAACTATCGTCTGCTTTTTAACTATCGTCTGCTTTTTAATCTTCCATTTGTTTTTCTATCTTCGTCTGCTTTTCTCTTCTTTCGTCTGTTTTCAATCTCTGTTTGTTTTTCTCTTCTTCGTCTGTTTTTCAATCTCCGTCTGCTTTTCTCTTCTTTCGTCTGTTTTTCAATCTCCGTCTGTTTTTCTCTTCTTCTTCTGTTTTTCAATCTCCGTCTGCTTTTATCTTCTTTCGTTTGTTTTTCAATCTCCATATGCTTTTCTCTTCTTTCATTATTTGTACTTCATCAAAATCATTTATTTAAAGTCATTTTGACTTAACACTATAGATTCTTTAGGTGCAATATACATTTTAGGAATAACAATCATATCTAATTGGAGAGGATTAGTATGACTCACCATTGATTCTTCTTTAACCTTGTGTATGTCTTTTGAAGTGGTGGTTAGGATGACATGGTCATCATTGGTATCTATTTGAGATATTGTATTTGGTGTTTGCGATACTTCATGCTCTATATTGCATGCTATACTGTGTTCTTGGATGTATGCATGTGTGTTGTTTGACTATTTTGCACTAACTCATTATTTTGTCTCTCTATATCATCAGGTGGTATAAAGTTACCAATTATTGGCATCACAACATCATTGGATGTCAAGGGAAGGGGATTTTCGAAGGATTCCAGATGTGTAATTGCTTTAATTGACCCATAAGCTCTTAGTCGCTCCCTATTTTGAAGATCTTGCCCGTAGCCTTCTAGATTTCGGTTGGATTAGTGGAAGGTGGTTTCCAATGGTAAGAAATTTTAATTGTGTCTCTCATAATTTATCTTCCTCTCCTAACCTCATCATTGGAATTTCTTCAGGGAGTTCTTTGGAAGTGTCCATATTGATACAAATTCGGGCATATCCAACATGTTCCTTCTTAATTTGTCGTATGTTCATCCATGCACAATGATTTTTCGATATAGCTAGCTATTGCTTCAAGCCCTTAGGTTATCCAATGCTCAAATGGGATGTTGTGGAAGTTAATCCAAAGTGGGATGCTTTAGATTTTAAGGTTTTCAAGGTTTAAGTATGGTTGCCAAGTTTGTGGGAAGATAGGATGACTACTAAAATGCCACGGACCTTCCTCTATAATCTTTTGGATTTCTGAAGTGGAAGTAAGTTTGAGCATAATCAAGTTCTCTTTAGAGAGAAGAACATTTGTTAAGCCTCTGGTCTTCCATAATTTGCTGGCCCATTGAGAGATTAAAGGAAAAGATGTTCTCTTGCCAAAGAAAAATCCAACCAAGCTTGATTCCCAGGCTCGAGCTGCCTCCTTCAAGACTTCAAGGATAAGGCAAATAACCAGTCTACTAGCCATGTCTTTTGGTGGTGAGTAGGACAAGGTTAATAAAATTTTTTCACATACTACTTGCTTTCAAAATTTGGGAGGGGCATCCAATGGAGAAGAAATTTCTGGGTTTGAGCAAGAAGGTTCGAGAGGTGGAAATTCAGGTAGCGAAGGGACTGATGTATTGGTCATTGTGAAAGTTGGATAGTCTGTGAAGAAAGGTTTAGCTTTTGGTTGTGGGTTGGCATAACCAAGAAGAGCTCAATAGGGAAAGTTTGCAGGGTTTGACAGTGATTTTTTTGTGTAAAGTCAACTATGTCCTTGGGTATCTGGTATTGGTTATTTTTTGATGAAGAGTTCTAGTAGGAGGAAACATAGGTAGAGAATGTGCAAGAACTGTTAAAGGTGCCAAGAATGCAAAGCTAAAGGCTATGATAGCAATGGTGTAGTGGTTTAATGAAGTAGTTTTTGGGTAAAGATGTTCAAAGAAAAGGAGAATAAGAATCATGGCTTCTACATGTAGTGAGAAGTAGGAGACTTTCTCTCATGTTAAGTTATGTTATTTTTTAACTTGATAACTCTAAAGACAATCTTCTTAGAGTAAACATGTTTTAGGAATGAAATTGCAGTAAAACTATGATTATGAAAATCATGATCTTTACATCAAAATATAATCTACAAGTTATTCTTAGTAGAGATTCCATATAAGCAAAACAAAAACTAAAAGTATGTATATATATACATATATTAAAGTGTATAATTTTTTTTGATAAATATGTAAATTTTTAAAGAAGAGATTAAATTAAATTCAGTAAATTGATCCACAATAATAATTTATTTTGAGATATTAGTTGTATTTGTGGGGATGCTCACAAATGTTCATACAACTGTTGTATAAGATCTTTAAAATTGACAATATCAAAGTATTTTTTTAATGCAGCTAGGTGGGCCTACCCCAACCCAACTCACCTTATATATTTTTTAAAAAGTAAAAAAGACGTTATTTTTCAACTTACAGTTGAGCCAAGGGCCGCACCTGGCTAGCCTACATTCAACCCGACATCGGTCTTCTTAAGTACTTAATTTGATCTTAAATGCCTATATTCTGTTTAATGGCTGATTTAAAATATGAATATAAGGTTTTTCTATTATCAGATTAAATAGGCTAAGAATTCAATACTAACTTTTAGTCATATGGATTTAAAAAAAGGTTTTAGACTTACAAGTCAACTTAAACCCATGAGTGTTCGATGTTTACTTATTTTTACAAGGTAACTA
The DNA here is from genome assembly GCA_025434745.1 of Erythroxylum divaricatum. NCBI lineage: Eukaryota > Viridiplantae > Streptophyta > Magnoliopsida > Malpighiales > Erythroxylaceae > Erythroxylum > Erythroxylum divaricatum. The sequence continues at coordinate 20,170,414 of JANTPM010000002.1, forward strand.
GTGATGTTTGATTGAGTTCATTAGTGCATTTTGTAAATAACATATTTTTTATTGGAAGACATACCTTTTTGCATTATTATTTGGTCGTCACCTAATTCAATTGAACTATATAATAAATTATATTTAATGATTCATTTGATAGATTTACAGAATTGTAAATTCAAAATAAAACACAAAGAAAAAAATATCCTTACATTACGATTCTTTTCATTGATTATAGCTCCAACTAAGATTGATTTAAAACCCTAAACTTAATAGAATGTGCGTGATATAATATCCAATATTTAAAAACTAGATAGAAAATTAAACTGATAATGTGACACTCCAATAATTTTTATACCCCAGTTATCCAATTTGTTCCCCAATTATATCATTAATTTACTAAAATTCTCATTCGTTTTAAAAATAATGTTTGTCAAGCATAAAAATTTATTTGTACAAGCATAATTTTACAAACTTTTACATTTACAAGTATATGAAATAAAACAATTTTACTTAATTTAATCTGCTGGTTTCACTTAAACTTCACTTTGTCAATCATGTGTGTTGGGATTATCAACAATCTTTCTATCTCCTAAAAAAATAGCGACAAGGAATAAGCTGCTTCCTCAATAAGATAACAAACCGCGTACCCTTAAAATCAAATAATTCAATATATATAGAAATTAGTCAAGTGATGTATAAATATAATATTAAAATATACAACAAGACTCAGCCTATCCGAGCACTCAACAACCATCCAAAATTTTATCACAAGAAATTGTTAATACTAATATTATTTTATTAATTCCATTTATATTTTATCCCATTATTAACTGAATTGTCTAAGCCCTACTTATCATAATAGGCTTACGTTTAGTGATCTGTCAGCTCATCTTTACTCATTGTAATCACTAACTAAGTGAAAACATAATTAGACATATAAATATTGACACTAGGTATCTCAATTTCTCAGTCAAATTTGGTATCCCCGTACCATTTCAGTACCTAGCCATCAACATAAGATATTTCCAAAATTTAGGATTTCTCAGTACCACTGTAGAACCTAATCATTAACATAAGAAATCTTCCGGATTCAGGATACCCAAATACCTACTCCATAGATAAGTATTTAGCCATCACTCGCTCATATTTAAATAACTTATCAATCTATGACTATCAAATATAACCTATCTTAGACAAGCCACATATTCACAATTTATGCAATTTATTCACAACCTATTTTAACTTAGTCTCCATTTAATTAATGATTAATTCAGAATATGATTCACTATAAAATAATTTATTAATAGCAAAATATTACTATAAGAGTACAATCTAAGGTTATTCTTACTTGATTTTCAAACTTAACAAATTGATAAGTCCAATATACTTTTTAATCCAACCTTTAGACCGAGACATTACAAAATTCTATTAAACTTATTTAAGAAAAATTTCAACTTAATTTCACTTAATAATCTAAAATTATTCTCTTTTTCACTTTATTCTTAATTATTTAAAATATCCCTACTTAACCTAATCACCATAACTACTAAAATAACTTAAACTATTAAAAGTCCTATTTACCCTCATTTATTTTTATTATTACAAAATACCTTTTTAGGAATTAAATTTCAATTTTACCCTTAAATTTTACATATCCTATTTTGTCACCTAATACAATTTAAAATTTCCTAAATTGTCTTCTCCCTCTCCTATTCTCCTAACTTCTCTTTTTCTCATTTTTAGCCATCTTTTTTCCATTTTTATTTTTTGTGACTTTAAATTATTTGCCCAAACAATCGCAATATTTTGCCCAACTATAAAATAGTGTAGGATGACCAAAACTTACAAATAAAAGGCATAGAATTGTTGCTTAAAAAAATTTACCTATGTGAAGTTCTAAGCCTTTCTAAGGGATTTTTGAGAAGTTAACTTCCACAATTTACTTACACTATACTATAAAACAAACAAAATGAGAAGTACATGGAAAAAAACTTCACAGGAGAAGGATGATGTATTTAAACACTTACTAGCTAGAAAACAAATGGAGAGGAAAAAGAAGACATCTTTTTAGTTGAGTGTTTAATTGCCCACCTGCTATCTTCTTAGATATACAACTCTAATAATTTGTTGTATTGGTTGGGTTTGTTTGTCAAGGTTGAGCTCTTTTTGGTCTTTTTGTGGATTTTACAAATAAAATAAGATGTTTAAGTTTAAAAATTCAATTAATATTAAGCCATCATAAAATTATTGAGCAAAATTTAAAAATCTTAAAATATAATTAAAGAAAGAGTTTTTTTAATCCACAAAAGAAATTGAATTTTAATTTCAATTTCAATTAAAGAAAGAAACTATTAAATAAAAATTGATTAATTTTATAAAAATTAATTAGTTTTAAAAAAACCTATTAATTAATAAAACAATCGATTTTTAATAATAAGAATTATTAAATAAAATAAATCAAAAAGTTAAAAACTAAACTAAAAAAGTAGCGGTTTAAATTTTTTTGTGATTTACTTTTTAATCATTGATCGCATCAATATCTATTATACAAATGTCTCGGTTAATAAAAACCTTCGTTCTGAAAATGAGAAAGGTCTCAGTTTGATAAAGATTTCGCACGATCCAATCTATAAAAGAGATTACAATGCATAACTCAGTAACAATTGTTTAGACGCAAATTGCCATGATTTTCAATCCCTGAAATTTGTATTGCTAATGTATCTTTCGAAGCTTGACAAAAGTTGGTTGGCTTGTTGCCATCGTTCGTCCTTTCAGAACCCCACATGATAGTCCTACATTTTTTTACTGATTACACCTAAACCTTTAATGAAATTGAACGGGCCAAAAGCGTATAAATAATATCTTTCTTTCACTTTTCGTTGATGAATTAGTCTGAAAATCTTATCTCCAAAAATTATAATTTGTTGTTAAAAGTAAAGTGATGACAGAATAATTCTTATACCTAATTGTCATTATAATTTATAATTCTTGACGTTAAAGATAATCGTGGATACTATTAAATATGAATTTTGGTCGTTAAAAAATTCAAAGGAGGATCATATTTCCTACATAGAACCAAACGGGAATATGTGACGTCAACTGAATAAACACTAGCTAATCATATCTTCTACTCCTACTTATTTTAATTCAATTACCGAGATTACTCCTTTTAATTTGCCATCATCTTCTGCTTAACGCTAAGTTCCTCCAAACGATTTCCAGTTCCTCTAATATCCTGGATGAATCTTCTGAAGTTGGTGGACAGGCCTCACAATTTTACATCTACGGAAGAAGACCTCGTACCATAGTTTGCAATCTTCCTTGTTGCCATATCCTTTTCTTCACTTGGAGTGTGCACGGTCGAATTCCATTGTCTCATATCCCTGTCAAACGTGATCAACTGGAGTACTAACTGTGTCCTGTCTAACTTCTACTTTCCCGAATAATGAGATAATTTAAAAACATTTACATAACACCTTATATAGTCTGTTTCACTATATTTTAGATTCTATTATATTACATTACATTGTACGTCCCTAAAAATGGGTCTTTAGTCCAGTTTCTTCTTCTTAAAATTTGAGGAGACAAATAAGATTAACTAATTTACTAATCTGATTGAAATGAACTCCTACTATTGCTTTCCTATTATTATTCTGAATCTGTGCTGAGAAACATGTATAGTCGTCTATCAAATGACTTGAGCCATTAATTCAATTTTATGTTCCCTCCTTCCATTGTGGGGAAATGTTGGGAATCATTGCAGTCGTGCGTTTGGAACAGTCGGAAAGAAACAAAAGTGACATAAAAAGTCGTCTTCCTATTCTAAAATTCGTTAAAGTAAACAACAAGGTTGGCTTGAGTTAGGGATGAAAGGTGACGAAGATTCGTGCAGTACCCTCCAAATTGCATGCAAAGTGTGAAAGCAGCGCGTGGCAACCTCTATTTTTCCGCATTACGTTTCAGGTAAAATGTCAGAGAAACATCGCCGTCGTTATTTTTGTCGTTGAACTGCTCCATATTGTCAGGACTTATTAATTTTGAGCAAATAAAATAAATCCATGCAAGTATTTTTCATTTGTCCTTAATGAGATGTTAGACCGCTAGTCCTGAAAAGGCACAATTTAGTTTAATTGGCTTTGTTCGTTATATTCCATTAAACCTAGCTAATATATATTATTAGAAATCTAATAATATATATTAAGATTTTGTATCATCCCCATCGAGGTCATTTCTGATAGATTTCTTTTTGTATCCTTTTTCTTGTTTGACTCTCTATTTGTATTTATGCTGTACTTTGTTCACTTAAAGCAGGAGATGAGACGGAAGGGATCCATTAATTTATAAGAAGAAGATAAATGAAATTTCCACGCAAGACTTATTCGAAAAGTCGCATGGAATGTGAAGCCATCCTTGTCATCAGCTCCAGGTTTTTAGGGAACGGCCAATACTGCCTCCCAAAATCTGTGGGCTACAATGCTGCATATGATCTAATATGTATAAACGCTTGACTATCGGGGAAAAGACTTGGATTCTCAGCCACCATCTAATGAGAAGATGCTTGCCCTATAAACTAATGCTTTATTGTCCATCATTAGCCAGCGGAACACTAGAATAATTAATGAACAAGTAGTATTGAAAAGTCAAGTAGATTTTACTAATTTATTGTCCTTATTTCCTGTGTCCCCAACAATTGTGGTTGGACACGCTAGAAACAAGATGTGACCTCTTCCTTATCTTTGAAACTTACTCGTCTTTCTAGAATCATATTATGAAGTTAGGAATCTCCAATCTCCTCATTTTCCACTGTTGCAGGTCACAAATCTACTGTCATGATAGATGGGACGCCTCCTTGTTCTTCATAATTAATGATCAATTTGGACTCCTGAGTTTAAGAAATAGAACATCAGGATGCGTAATAATATACCCGAAAACAGGACTACTTTGAAATTAGGATCATAGAATTGAAAGAAATATAGAATTGCAAATTTCAATTCTAATGCCAGTTGAATCACAATTCTAATTCTACTTTATCCTCGTAAAAAATGCAGTAAAATTTGAGTTGCAAGGATTATAATCTAATACTCCCATAAGTTTATAGGAAAAATATGATCAAATTTTGTAAGAAAATCAACCAACAAATAAGAATTTACTATAGAATTAACATTAATTTTTGTAAAAAAAAATCAAATTTCATGGCTCTACGCGTTAGATGATTTTTAACCTTTACATATGTTTCTATTCTTTGATTGATTTATATAAATGAATTAATAGAACAATGATTAAGTTAGTTATCTTATGAAATTATTTACCATCTCATTTCTTATATTGTGTTTGTCTCTTGAGAGTTGACAAGTAATGAAGTTAGTTATACAAAAAAAAACACATTTCTTTTCTTTCTTTCGTTCTTTCTTGTTTAGAATATAAATAGAGAAACATTACAAGCTCACCATCATTTTTTGACCATAGGAAACGAATTAATATAGATATCAAACTTTGGCATGGCAGGTGATATAATCAGGATCACATCAATAATCTATCTATCATGTAATTTGGAAAACAGTACCAATAATAAGGTTGAAGTATATTAAAGAACACTTTACATAAAATTTCAAGTGTGCTTCATTTTTGAATATATAAAACTATAATCTTGATTTATGAAGATAACGTGCCACCAAATTTCATTTAAAATGTCCATAATTACTTATGCTAACATCATCTGTTAAATATTACAAAATTTAATTTCTAAAATCATAATTGACAAAACATAGTACTTCATGTGTCAAGCAAAATGACACTAAGAATTTTTTTAAAAGTACAACTTTATGATTTTAAATAACTAATTATCTACTAATAATATTATATTCCATGTATCAAATTATTCAAATTAAATATAATTTAGATGGAACTTGATAGTAGAAAATAATAATTTTTCTGGCCTAATAATAATAATAATAATAATAATAACAATAATAATAAAAATAAAAATAAAAATAAAAATAAAGCTCCAAACTTTACTTAATTTTGCAATACTAACTCAAACTTAAAAAAGTACCAGTAAAATGATCAAACATTCAATTTTTTAGCAAAAATAGCCTAATATAAGTTTTTCGTTAATGTAAATGATGTGAAGAGCTACGTTATATTAGTGTTTTTACTACGTGACAATCATATATTGTATTTATTTTACGTATAAGTTTTACTATTTAATAAATAAAAAATATGAAAAACGCTAAAGTAATTATCAAGTAAAACATATGAAGATTATTTAATTATTTTATGGTTAATTACAAAAAAATCTCAAACTTTACTCAATTTTGTAATTATAGTCAAAACTTAAAAAAGTGAGAATTAAATACTTAGACTTTCAAAATTTTTCAATTTTAGCCTAACGTTAATAACATTGCTAATGTTGCTAGCCATATAAGACAGAAATCATAAACCCTAAACATTTATACACGTCATACATAATTAAACTAACTAATTAAGTTTCATTAAATTGTTTAACTAAACTATGTCATTATGGAATAAAAAACGCTCGTTACTCCTTCGATCCCATGCATCGTAATGCGTTAACTTATGTAAGACTCTAATTTGCTCTACATCTCTTTGAGTCGTGAATGGTAGATCCATTGCTCTACCACAAGACCTGACCAATCAAACAATTAGCCATTGACTACAAACTCGAAGTAGGTGACCATTGTTCAGAGACTAACTCCATCAAGCTCACTTACGACCATTGTAAGAGCGCGTATTGACGCAGCACTAGTTGCTTACTTTATGGCACCATCAACGCTCTGATTCAGTGCTCAAAGGGAAACACCAGCGTGAAGTAAATCACACGTTAGTACAATGCTTATAGAACGATAACAAATACACGAGAAGGGGGGGTTGAATTGTGTATTCCCATTTTTGATGACTCTTTCAAAACTATTTTGTTAAAGAAAAGTTCTTTTTCAGAAACTTTAGTAACTCGAATTGATCAAAGCTTTAGAAACTTGTTTCGAAATTTAAGTAATAACAAAAATTTGAACTTAAGGAGAGATAGGATAGAGAGAAGTTGACACAACGATTTTATACTGGTTCAACCCAAACCGTGGGCTACGTCCAGTCCTCAGAGTTCTTTCTGAGATTTCACTATCTCTTCACCGTTTACAAGTATTCTTTTTAAGCCTCTTCAGGTCTCTACACCCAGTATTCTTTCACACTTAGCCTCTGCAGGTTATCTATACTACTTTCTTACAAAAGTATCCAAACTATGTTACAGTAATAATAGTTCTCAGCTTTTTCACACAGTAATCTCACAAAAGGCTTTTCGTT
>JANTPM010000002.1:20196531-20210746 GCA_025434745.1 Erythroxylum divaricatum
CATGTATTTTGGATTTAGACTTTATTCTGTATTATGTATGGTTGAGAATACTTGTTGAATTTCTCCGAATGATAATGACATGATGGCTTATGTAATTAGGATGATTAATACATGTTTAGAACGCATGTGTAGAATGTGTGTATGTATGGGTATATGTTTGTGTGAATCGAAATTATGTATGGACGTTGGGATCGGGTCCAAATGATCGGGAATAGGGATCCGGGACCCGGGCCCAACAAATAAACTCTTACTATAATAATTTTGGTAATCTTCACCTATAATGGTTGACCACTAACATATATAAATCAATCAATCATCCCAAAAGTATGATTTTTAACAACTTCAAATGCTCATTCTCAAAATTTTTTAATGCACTTATATTTTAAACATTTCCTAAAATTTTCCTTAAAGAGTGTTTAATTCCTCTTAATAAATGAAAAGACTCATACAATAAAGTGATATTAAATGTTTATGCATGAAACTTTTACAACATTAAAGTGACTAAATAATATTAAGATTAACATTAGAAACCAAAAAATGGCCTTAATCTTCTTTTGTTTTTTACTTGATCTTCACTTTGTAAGTTGCAAACTTTATCTTTTCTTTTATCAAATTCGTGAAATATCTTCCTGAGTTATGCGTGATTTCATCTTGTTCTTATAAGGTTTCTCATTAAGATTAAAAAAACTCCTTAGTAGAATTTATATTTTATTGTCATCAAATTATTGATTGAAATCTCATTTCGTTCACAATCTCCTCCTTTTTAATGACAAGAAAATATTTATAATATTATAGAGTGATAATTAAATTAAAAACATAAATAATTATCCATATCAATTTAATGATTAGCTCCTCATTAATTCATGTATAAAACATAATTTTATATCAAGAACAAAAGAAATATTTAATATTAACAAATTAAGTGTAAAAGAAATATCCAATTATTAACTTAAACATGATATAAATTTACTTAAGTATAAAGTACCTCATATACAAAAGTCACCATATATACAAAACTCTCTTGATGCTCGAGTTAACGAAGCCTTCAAAATTAATTATGATTCTTTAACTTCTTATAGTAGTCGTGAAACCAAGTCGAATCCTAAGAAAACTAAACAATAGTTTCTTTATTTCAATTAATAAAATAATTGAGGGGGTTTAATTAACTAATTAACTAAATTAACAAGAAATCAAAATAAATCAACCAAATATAAAAGGGAGAAATTTAAGGGTACTTAACTCTGATTCAAGGGAAAGATCCCGTCTAATTGTAACATTGATCATTGGTCTAAAAAGAATATTTTTTGCATTTCAAGCATCTGAAACATAATAGGATAGCCATAATAAGTCTCAAATTTTCCTAAATTAATTGGTTCAAACCCATCATCCAAACCAAAACATACCATCAATTGATTGGGTATGATAACATTCCATATCAATTAAAGGATATGAGGGACTACACATCATGGAACATACCATATCTAACATATTACGATTTCTTCTTTCAAATACTCCATTATGATGTGGAGTTACAAGAGGAGTCCATTTTGAGAGAATCTCATTCTCATTTAAGTAACCAAGAAAATCATGGTCTAAGTATTCACCATCGCGATCTGATCTAAATGTCTTAATACTTTTACCAGTTTCTTTCTTAACCTTTAGTCTAAATTCTTAAAAGTTTTTAAAAGATTTAGACTCTTGTTTCATTAAGTACACATAACTATATCTGGAATGATCATTTATGAACATAATGAAATATGAGAATACACCTCTAGCACTAATGGATATAGGTGCACATACATTTGAATGTATTAGCTCCGGTAACTCAATGGCACTTTTTCCCTTTCCACTAAAGGGTAGTTTGGTTATCTTTCCTAACAAACAAGATTCATAAGTTTCATATGATTCATAATCAAAAGTATCCAAATATCCTTCTTTATGTTACTTTGTGATTCTAGTTTTATTGTTATGACCTAACCTACAATGCCATAAATTAGATGGATTTTGCTCATTTAGCTTTCTTTTCTTGATATTTATGTTCAGAATTGGCCTTTCAAGATCAAATTCATATAAAAAAATTTATAAGTAATCCAAATCCATAATAATCATTATCTTTATAAAAAACTATTGTTCTTAATAATAAAGACAAATCCATTCAAATCTAAATAAGAACTAGAAATTATGCTTCTTATAATAACTGGATCATAATAATAATAATTTACTTCTAATACAAGGTTAGAAGGCAAAGTTATATTACAAGTTCCTACATTTAATGCAGCAACTCTTGCTCCATTTCCAACTCGTAGGTCCACTTCACCTGTCCTCAATAATATACTCTATATTAACATTTACTTGTTTTTACAAATATGAGAACCACATCTAGTATCTAATATCCAAGCATATGGAACAAAAGTATAAAGATTGATGTTAATTAGAAATAAAGATTAATCTCAATTATAAATGTACCTGAAGTCTTATCTTTCAGGATAACAACATAAGATGGGTGGTTCCTCTTCTAGTGTCCGCTGACTTTGCATTGCAGACATGTGCCCTTATTATTGCTCTTCTTCTTAACGCCTCCTTTTGTTTTTTAGTACATTACCAAAAGCCTTTTGTTTCTTGTTTTTATCCTTCTTAGTGCCCTTTTTTCTTTCTCTTGAAAGAATTGATAATAAGAACATAACTGAGTTCCTTTTTAAGGCACCCTTCTGCAGTCTCGAGTATATTTAGTAGTTTAGGCAATGAAATATCCTTTTTTTTCATGTGAAAGTTTATCACAAGCTTTGAAAAGTTTAAATTGAGAGACTACATCAACACTTAACTCATGGTCTATGATAAAACCTAATTGGGCTAATTTTTCAATATAAAAAATCATCTTCAGTATGTGTAGGTTGACTGAAGATTCTTCTATCATCTTGCATTAAAACATTGCCTTGGAGAATTGATATCTCTTCACCTTACTTTGTGCACCAAATAACTTCTTGAGATGTAGAATCATAGTAGGTGCATTCATATTCTCATGTTGCCTTTGAACCTCTGGAGATATGCTAGCTAACATCACACATGTAGCTTACTCAACATCATCAATATAATGTTGATATCTCTGCCAAACCTCATCAATCACTTCTGAACTAGCCTTTAGTAGAGCTAGAGTGTCAAGAACATATAGCTTTTTTTCTTACTTGATACTTATTCTCAAGATTGAACCTAGTTTGAGAAGTTAGGTCTAGTCAGATTGTTAGCATCCATGATGCTCCTTAACATCAAGTTGGTACTCATATTTTAATTCAATAACCAAAATATATAAAATAATCGAGTATTAGTTTATATCTAAAAATTAAATAAAATAAGGACTTTAATAAATGTTTGATTACTCCCACTATTTTGTTCAAAATAATAACCCTCACTATTAAATTGAGAAATTATCAAATAATTTTTAGTGGGATAGGATCCCATTAAAAATAATTGATCTTGAGTTTGCTCAACAAACCAACTAAATTTAAATCAGGTAAATAACAACTTTGTTAATACGTATTATGTGACTCCCAAATCCATTAGGTGATAAGTCTATGCCAAAGTATATCATATATATTATTCCTAACTCTGCCTCTAAATCTTTATTATCATGAGTTTCTTCTTCGAAATCATACAAATTTAGTTAAGGAGGACCCATTAATTTAAGATAAAAACATATCTAGGTTAAAGTGTCCTTAAGTTTACTCAACAAGCCAAGTAATAAACAAAACTCTAATTTTATTTCTTAAATAATGAATGGCAACTATCATGTTCTCAAATGTACTAAATATTTAATTTAGTGATTTTAATTTTGGTCTCATAAATATAATATAAACTCATTATATTTAAAACTTCTCACTTATTATAATTATGAAAGAAATTATTTTAAACCTTTACTTGATTATAATTATTGATTTGATAATTAATTTAATTTAGTAATTCAACTTCTTGAAAAATTAAACTAAATTCCAAAATATTCCTAATAATAATTACCTATTGAAAATAATTTTTAAAAATTGAAAAAAAACATTTTTCTATTTTATTAATAATATAAACAAATTTAATCTCCATTAAACTAATTTAATTGAAATTAAAGCTTTAAAAATTAAAAAAACAAACAAAATCAAATAGGAAGAGTCTGTTATATGCCATAAGCTATCTTTAGGGCATGTGATGTATTGCTTACACCAGTCACGTTTATTCCCTATATGCTTCTCGAAATAGTGGGCATGTGTATTAAGTCAAGTAGACTTCACTTCTATTAATTTTGGTGACAATCAAATAATAATAATCTTATAAACATATAAACTGTTTTGATAAGTGTGTTAAGTGTACAAAAGAATGTAAGTAATACTTAGTCAGCCCAGACGATACGTTAACAATAGATGATACATGCCATCACAGACGAAGTGAAATAACAGATGAAGCAAACAACAGACGAAGCGTAAATAGCAGACGAAGCGCAAATAACAGACGAAGCAAACAACAGACGAAATGCAAATAATAGAAGAAGTAAAAACAACAGACGAAGCGAAAACAACAGATGAAGTGACAATATTAGATGATACAAAAAGATAGATACTCTAGAATGTTAGACAGTTAGTTAGTTGGAGTTAGTTACATAACTCAACTAAATAATTATCTCTTGAAGATTCAAGAAGTAGTTTTTAAGAAGACAGTGAAGACTTAGGCTATAAATACTAGTCTTATTCAAAGACTAAAATTAAATTTTGCTTATAAGAGAGAAAACTGTGATTGTACAATACTTAGAGAAAATTTTGTATTCAAAGTGCAAAACAAGAGAGCAAATCCTATTGTAATGTAAAGCTCAAGATATTTTTCTTAGAGAGAGAAAGAAAAGGTTGTAGCCTGTAGAGGCTAAGATAGCAGAAAGAATACTTTGTCAAAGAGACCTGAAGAGGCTCTGGAAGGGAAGAAAGAATACTTGTAAAAGTTGAAAAGTATAGTGAAATCTCAAACAAACTCTGAGAATTGGACGTAGCCCAAGGTTTGGGGTGAACCAGTGTAAAATCGCGGTGTCTAATCGCTAACTCTCATACTTTAATTTTCTTATTGTTAGACGAGTAGATAAAGTTACTTATGATTTCAATGATTATCATTTTTTAGCAAAGTGTTTTTTGTATTCATCTAATAGTTGTAAAGATATTCAAGAAATCTCAAAAGATTAACAATTTAGAAAGATTACACAATTCAACCCCCCCTTTTTCTTGTGTATTTTATATACTTTACATGATTCCTATATTAGCAAGTGATTTACTTCAAACACTACGCAAAATAACTAGACCTAAAACTATAGCTAATGATAAGTCTAGGTTAAATCCATAGAGAATTTGTGTAAAGTTTTTGAAATGAAAAGAATTAGTGTTTAGGGAAGGGGGTTTGGTTTAGTTTCAAATAAGAAAATAAAATGAAACTAAATAATGAAGACAAATTAAAGAGAACATTAAAAAATGATGAAAAATGATCAATACGTTGGCGACTTAATCATCGATTCAATCTCAGTCTACACATAATTAAACATACTTCATTGAATTGTTATTCTCAACCTGTCTTAGCAACTATTAATTGTAGGTTAACAACAAGCTCTGTTAACCACTATTTTCCTTTAGGTCGTGTTCAATTAAAACAAGCTCTTTAACTATACCTAACTACCAAGTAACCTAGAATAATCTCTCTAGATTTAATTGAACAACCCCATTATAAGTTAGGAAAACATATCAATTAAGGTAACAACCACATAAGCTCGGGTTATTTAACCTAGGTTATGTTATCCTTAATGATTCAAAATCAATCAAAAACGTAACAATTACGGATTGTATCCCTAATGATTTGACATCATTAGTAGCTACAAACAAATCTCAACATAACAATTACATAATATAATGAAGATTCTAGCAATGGGGTTTGTAATAAAACAATCTAATGAATAAATTAAGATCATTTTTACATAATACCCAGACAATAAATATAGGATAACATAATCAATTTCTAAGAGAGAAAGAACATAACACACATGGAGAGAGTGCGCAACCGTGTTCTTTGGTGTCAATATCACCTCTAAACTGGATCAAGGAAACATAGCCTCTATGGGTCTGTAAAGAATGAGAGGTTTGCCCCTTCTTCTCTTCCAAAACTGAGATTTCACTCCTCAAAACGATTCATAGCAATTTTACCATCAAAACACTCTATTTATACTGAAAAGTAAGGTTTGGGTACAGGTGGAAAAAGTCACGGACGTGATTTGATGATTCACGACCGTGAATGGTTGATATGTGCTTAATTGTTGAAACATTTAATCGAGAGTGATTAATGTTTTAAAAATGGTTAAGAAACTTAATTTAGTTCATATTTAATTTTAGGTACAATTTGGAAGCAAAAGAGCTAAATTGAGTTGAAAGCACAATATTTGAGCCATCTTTTTAATATTCACGCTCACTTGTCTTCATGGAGCAAGAAGAAGAAGGATTAGAGCAAAAGGAGAAATGAAACTACCATAAGGAATGAAGAATAACATAATTCATGGCTTGAGAAACATCTCATGCCCACAATAATTTTTTCATAGGATTGAGAGTGTTATCACACCCATGACAATTGTGTTATGGGGGTGCCACACCAAATTACTACCATAACTTTGAAACATGTCCACCCAAAACCCTACTTTTTAATATAAATATACATGATGTGATGATAGAAGGCATGTTTCATTTGGGGTTTTGGTTTTAAAAGTGTGAGCTCTTAGTTTTGAAGAGGAGAAGGGGCAAAGCTCCATTCCTTTGGAGACCCATGGAGGGCTAGCTTCCTGATGCCAATTCAGAGGTGATATCAACATCGAAGAACTCGGTTAAGAATTTCTCTTATTGTGTATTGATCTTTCTCTTAGGGATTGATTATTTTATCCTATGTTTAATATTTGGGTGATTGTGTGAGAATGATTGAATGCTCTTATTTGATTATTTTTATGATTGAATGCTATTATCTGATTATTTTTATGTAGGAATCCTATTGATAGAATTTCAATATAATCTGTAATTGTTATGTTAAGATTCGTTTGTGGCAAGTAATGGATTTTAGTCATTAGGGATAACATAATATAGATTAAATGCTAGAGCTTGTGTGATTGTTGCTTTGATTAATCTGTTTTCCTAAATTATAATGCGACTGTTCAATTAAATATAGAGAGCTTGTTCTAGGTTGTTCGATAGCTAGGTTTCATTAATGAGCTATTCTTAATTAGACACGACCTAAGGGAAAACCATATTTAAGAGAGCTTGTTGTTAACTTACGATTAATAGTTTCTAGGAGAGGTATAAAAACAACAATTCAAAGAAATATGTTTAACTATGTGTTAGCCGAGATTAAACCGATGACCAGTCCCTAATGAACTCATCACTTTTGTCACTTTTAATTGTTTTCTTTAATTTTTTTTCATTAGTTTAGTTTCATTTTATTTTCTTATTTGAAAACCAAACTAGACCCCTAACCTAAATATCTATTGATTTCATTTCAAAATCTTTACACACACTCTCTTTGGGAATGACCTAGACTAACCACTGTTATAGTTATAGGTCTAGTTATTTTTATTAGTGTTACGACGTGCTACGCAAATTTTGGTGTTGTTGTTGAAGAATGTGGTTCTTTAGTTTTTGTTTTTAATTTTAATTAGTGTTTTGTATATATTTTTTCATAATTAGTTCTTACATTTGTTTTTTGATCTTTTCATTTTTTGTTTAGTATTTATGGGTTTAAAAAATTTTAAATTACATGGACAGAAGTAATTTTTTCTATAGCTGATATTCTTAACCCTATAACTATGTTTGGAATGATCACACTAACTTTATTTATGGATGAAATAACTAGCAGAATTACTTCTATGATAATTTATAGGATGTATAACAATTCTTGTATAGATCTGAAGCTTCTTACTATGACTCAGGTCCATCTTTAAAAGAACTAGTTAATACTATGGTTGCTAACAATTTATAATTTTAGCCAGAGGAAGGATAATTTTAGTCTAGCTTCCATGATTTGGAGAGGCAATAAAACTTAGGTACATTTCTAGAAGAATCAATTAATTTTGTTACTGCTAATCCTTTGCAATTGCAGCAGTTATAGGAGGATAAGATACAATTCCATTAAGTTACAATGTTTAAACTCTAGAACTTGGCAAGCCAATGGGTTAGTTGGCAGAAGCTATCAACCGCCTAGCATCACAAAGTGAAGAGGCACAATTATCTCAACCTGAGGTATACCCAAGGGACATTAGTACGGAGACCTTATAAAGTGAAGAGGAGCTTAAGAATCTTGAGAATACTATTTAAGGAATTACTTATGTGGAAGAAGTGGAGAAGGATCTCGAAGCAGAAAGGGATACATCTTTTAGCTCGAAGGCAAATACTAAGTTCCTAATTATTATTAAGACTGACTCTTTACCTTTGTCTAATAGGTTTGAGAAATTGAAAGAAGACGAAAAAGGTGAAGAGACATTCGAGATCTTTCCAGAGTGCATTGGTACAGTAAAGATTAAGATTTTAAAGATATGGAAGATGCTAGAGGTGGATGATCAACTTAGGCCCTATCCTGAAGAAACTCAAGCCTTAAAACTAGTGGAGAATTTGTTGATTGCTAATGGTTGTGGATGTACAAGAGTATAAGTGTGGGGGTGTGCATATGTGTGGGAAGATTATAATTATTGGGATGTTAATTTATGTCATATCAATGAAATACTCATGTTAATGTAGATTCTTTCATTTTTATTAAAAAGGAGAAAAAAGAAAAGAAGAGAAAAATAAAATAAAAATAAAAATAAAAAATAAAAAAATATTTGAATAAAAGTATCAAGGAGGAAATACATTTGTTTTGAAAAGTTGTTAATTATGAGTTTCTCGTCCTAAAGTTGTATTGAATGGGTGATTTGAGTATGTTGTATATGAGTTAGATATTGTTTTGGAAGGATCGCTCTTTATAGTTTAGATGTATTTTTATCATCAATTTTTATGAGTGATCCCTTCTAATTAGTTATACTTTAGGTGGTTTGAGGTGTGAGAGCTTGAATTTGAGAAGTGAAACAAGATTTTGCATTCATCATAGCTTATGGTACCAGTTTTGAATGAATGTTTTTTTGCTTGACATCGTATTAAGTGTTACTTTTATTTCACTAGCTCGATGGCTTTTATGCTACATTATCCAAATATATCTCACCTTACCCTTACCCACATTACGACCTTAGAAAAATCCTTTGATTCATGATTATGCATGTGACTCTTAATGGTAGAGAAATGAAATGATATGCAAAGTTTTAGAATGTCTTAATCATGAATGAAATTTGATTGTACCTATAAACTAATCATATTTAAATATATTTTCCAAATCTACCTCTAGATTGCTCAGTTTCTAAAGGTGATGAATGTTGATTGATCATGAGTAAAAGTGTTGAATGTTGAATTCTTTCTATGGTTTTTGAAACTTATTCATCTTTGTTTGTGACTATCAATTATTAGAACTTATGGAAAATGAGTAAAAGTTTTAGGTCTATAACTTTAATTTAGATGTTTTGCCTAAAGAAATACAAAAGCTAAGTGTGGGTGAAATCGATATATGCTTAATTGTTGATAAATTTAATCCATGATACTTAGTGATTAATGTTTTAAAAATGCTTAAGACACTTAATTTAGTTTATATTTGATTTTAGGTACAATTCGGAAGTGAAAGAGCTAAAGTGAGTCGAAAGCACAATATTTGAGTCGTCTTCTTAATATTCACAGTCACCTGTCTTCATGGAGTAAGAAGAAGAAGGATTAGAGGAAAAGGGGACCAAAAAGTGCCAAAAGGAATGAAGAATAGCATAAGTCATGGCATGAGAAACATCTCACGACTATGATAAATAAATCATAGGCGTGAGAGTGCTCTCACGCCTATGACAATGCCATCAGTCCACCTGAAACCCTACTTTTTAATATAGATAGACATAATATGATGACAAAAGGCATATTTCTTTTGGGGTTTTGGTTTTAAAGGTATGAGCTCTCAATTGTGAAGAAGAGAAGGGGCAAAGCTTCATTCCTTTGCTAAACCATAGAGGGCTAGCTTCTCGAGACTGGTTCAGAGGTGATATCAACACCGAAGAACCCAATTAAGCATTTCTCTCATTTTTCATTGTTCTTTCTCTTATAGATTGATTTTTTGATCTTATGTATAATGTTTGGGTGTTGTGTGAGAATGATTGAATGCTCTATTTGATTATTTTTATATACAAACTCATTGCTATAATTTCAATATAATCCGTAATTATTATGTTGAGATTTGTTTATGGTAACTAATAGTTTTTAATCATTAGGGATAACATAACATAGGTTAAATGACCTAAGCTTGTGTGGTTGTTGCCTTGATTAATTTGGTAGTATTCAAATTAAATCTAGAGAGCTTATTCTAGGTTGTTTGATAGCTAGGTTCTATTAATGGGCTCTTCTTAATTAAACATGACTTAAGGGAAAATCAGGGTTAACAAAGCTTGTTGTTAACCTACGATTAACAGTTACTAGAAGAGGTATAATAAAAACCATTCAATGAAATATGTTTAACTGTATGTAGGCCAAGTGAACCGATGATCGAGTTTTTATTAAATTCATCACTTTCGTCACTTTTCATTGTTTTCTTTACTTTGTTTTTATTATTTTAGTTTCATTTTATTTTATTATTTGAAAACCAAACCAAACCCCCATAGCCTAAACACTGATTGATTTCTTTTCAAAAGCTTTATACACACTCTTTGTGAGATTGACCTAGACCCACCATTGCTATAGTTGTAGGTCTAGTTATTTTGAGAAGTATTATGATGCACTACGTCAGTGGCCTAGTTGAGGCTCATGATCGTGAGAATCCTTTCTCACCTATGACAACTTATGTCATAGGCAGGAAAGATGAGTCATGAGCATGACAACTTAATTCATGGTCATGACTTGCAATACTATTGGTCGTGAGTATTGCATTGTACCATATACACTTTATGTTTTTGCATTTTCTTATTTCCTCTTCACTCTAATCCTTCGCCTTCTTACTCTATGAAGACAATTGAGAGTGAATCTCAAGAAGATGGCTTAATGAGTGTGCTTTCAACTCACTTTAGCTATTATGCTTACTAATTGTACCTAAAACCAAATATGAACTAAACTGAATGTCTTAAGCATTTTGAAGCATTAATTACTAAGTTTCATAGATTAAATGTGTTGGCCCTGAAATTCTTTTCCTTGATGAATAAATATGTTTTAAATGATTTTTGAGGTTTTGATAGCTTAAATTTTTCGAGTCAATCATTATGTCAAAGTTAGTAGCATTTATTGAATGGGTAAGTGGAATTAAAGTGTTAAGGTTATAAGAATGTTCAAGGGTGTTTTTGGCAAGACACTTAAGGATAAAGAACATAAAGCATATAAGGAAGGATAAAATGGACATTGCACACTCATTAAGGGTAGGATTGGAAGAGGAAAAATGTGGTCTTACATTTAAAATAAGGAGAAAACATGAATTGGGAGAGAAGAAGAGAAATAAGAAAGAAGAGAGACATTTCGATGATTGAGAGAAAAGAAGAGAAAACAAGGTAGGGTTTTAATTTTCTTGGCCTTCAAGAGAGATTTTGAGGTTGTTCAAGAAGGAAAAAAGGTAGATGAAGAGAAGAGCTTCCATTTGAGCGAAAGATCTCGTCACTTGGTAAAGAATCAAGGAAATCAAGAAAGACAAGAGAAGCAAGAGAAGAGACATTTTGAGCATGCCTATAAGCAAGGAAATCAAGGTGGGTAGATGATTATAATAGAGTAAATAAGCTACTACATGTTTTATTTAAATCAAGAAAGTTTAAAGATTTTAATTGCATCATAAGTGTTGCATCTATCGCTTCTTGAATGAATTGAAAATCGGTTATATGTTTAATATATGAATTTGTTGATATGTGAAAAGATTTTGAAAATGAATTTTTGTGAAAAGATGCATATTTATGGAATCATTTTTTTGGAAATGTTTTCAAAATATCTCATGTCTATGAAAACTCAAGATTTAGAAAAGTCTCATTTTGGGCAATATGTTTACAAGTATATGAAATCAAGTTTAAAAAATGTGCCATTTTGGGCAACAAGTTTACAAGTCATGAATTACATGTTATGTGGGTTTGTGGTGGTCCCCTAAGTTATGTCACATGCACGTTGACCAAGTTAAAGACTTCTTTCACCTGCTTGTTAGTGGCATGGAGCTCCTTCATGGACTCTCATAAGTTCATAGCAACGCAAAACCATTATGTGGGATTGCGTTAGCACGTTCTATTCACGGCTATACAGAACTCTTATGGAAAATTTGTAGCATGTTCTATTTTGGATCCACCTAAACCATTCTGATATGCTTATGTGCTTATGATATGTGAACAAATTTGATGCATTCATGTTTTATAGTTTGAGGATTTGACTATATGATAAGAATTTGAGAAACATGTTTTTTATAAACTCAAAGAAAATTTTTCTACGATAAGTAAATATTTTCAAGGGTTTTTGCTTATTTTTTCTTTATAAACTGTTACCCACGAGCTTTTAAGATCACCCTTTTTCATCCAATCTTCAAGTAATAGCTAAGAGATTAAGTGATTAAGAGCCTAAGGGAATTTCTCCAAATTTGCTTATTTTGTATTTTGAGTTGATTTTGGAAAAGCAACAAGTTTGTTTGTTCAAAGCTTTTTTGTAATTTGAGATTTTAAGACGATGATTTAATGTGGCTTGGAATGCCATTAAAGATTTGTAAAACTTTATTCTTTTGATGTTAATGAAATGTACATGGTGCATGGATGATGTGAGTTAAAATTAGATATACGTGAAGAAAAAATCAACTTGAGTTGATGATTATGGAACATAAATCGTTGATATATATATATATATATGCATAAATGAGATGTCACGGAAAGGAAGATAGGAATGATGACTAATCAGATTTAGTTGAAGGTGATGAGATAAATGAGTTAAGATTTGAGAGTTTAATGAAATCACTTTAGTAGCTGAATGGATATGCTAAGAACATTCCAAGTTTGTATAGTGCAAGATTTTAAGTCTTCCTTAAGGGAAAAATTCGTGTTATGACTTTAGGGCAAAATTTGGATTGATCTAGGATGAATTTGACAAGTTGTCTTCATGGAAGTTGTAGTTTGTCTTCCTAACTTTCCAACTCTATAAAGTATGAAATTTTTAGATATCGGAGTTAAAAGTTATGGTCCTTATAAGTGGAGATGCTCAGGAGTATAGGACGTATCATCTGGTGATGACGTATCGTCTGATGATAACATGTCATCTGGTGAAGATGCATCATCGGGTGAGGACGTATCGTCTGGTAATGACGTATCGTCTGGTGATGGCATGTCGTCTATTGATGAGATATCGTCTAGTGAGAATGCTTCGTCTGGTGAAGACGCTTTGTCTGGTGATGACACTTCGTCTTGTAAGGACGCTTCATCTAGTGAGGACATATCATCTGGTGAGGATACTTTATTTGGTGAGGACGTATCGTCTGGTGAGGATGCTTCATCTGGTGATGACGTATCGTCTGAAGACGTCATATCGTCTGGTGATGACGTCACATCGTTTGATGCATTGTTCATCTGATCCTATTGTCTGGTCCTATTTTGACCTTATAGACGATTGAATTTGTCTTTGAGGTCTTCGGAAAATTGTAGATATTGAGGTCCGCTTTCAAACCATCTAAAGAACACCTCAATCTGAGTTCTCTGGAGAAAGTTATGACTATTTTTCCAATTCGTCTAACTCTTTATCTGGGTTCATCTAATCCTATAGTTTGGTCCCATTTTTTACCTTGTTTGTAGCACCCCACTCCTGTGTGACCCGAATCCGATATCGTTGGTGATATCCGAGTCCGTGCCCTACGAGGGTGGCGTACTACATCAGTTGATTAAAACTCAGTACACACATTTTTTTTGAAACCATTGATTCCACGTTGGCGCGGCAAAAACAGTAAGTAACAAAATCCCATGTTCACAATAAACCATTTTCAAATATAAAACCATTTCACTGATAAAACAATTTCAACCATTATTAGCACTCATTAGTGCTCAGTCACTTTATACAATTACATATAAACAATTGGGCCTACTAAATACCAAATCAATACACTAATGCAGATACGGACGACACTGATC
>JANTPM010000002.1:20218384-20231918 GCA_025434745.1 Erythroxylum divaricatum
AATAATAAATATTTTCATTACAAAACTGTAACTGAAGAAGATAAAGTTACATGTAAATACACTTGCTTTCCAGGGCAATTTATTTACATAACTCCAATAACACCTAGAGCAACCATACATGTTTTTATTCAATGTCGGTGTCGAAGAGGAACAATACCACGAATTAAGGATAAAAAGTTTGAGACTAGCATATGCATTAAGTAGGAGGCATTGAAATAGTTTGGCTTAGCCCAGAGAGTTAAAGACCTTGTTAATGTTGGAGCATGGTCCCAATTCTTCGAGATCATGGAGCCTTCATATTGGGAGCTGATGCTTGGCATACTCTCCATGTTCTTCATAGAGAGAGGTGGCTACAATAGAGATCAACCAAACATGATCCATTTTTGAATTATGAGGGAGATTGTCCAGATAAGCTATTCATAATTATCCATCATAATGGGTCTTTATGACTAAGAGTTCGTGGGACATCGGAATACGCACTACAGATATACTTTTTGTATGAATTATCTCCTTGAGACTAATGGCGTACGATTAGCATAGAGGAAGATTATAAGCCTACTAAATCCAAGGCATCCATAGTACAACATCTCACATATATATATTCTACACTGAGCAGTCAGGGTGATAATTAGGGAGTCGTCGAGAATCCAGACATGTTTTACCTATAGACATGTTTTACCCAGGGTGCAGACACCACACTAGAATTAGATAAAGATAGCTTGACTAAAGAGACACATGAGGCAACTTATAAGTACTCAATGGACTATCCGAGGATAGCAAACAAAGATTATGGAACGAATAGGATAGCTTAAGGACTATACTAGATGGATGGGAGACCTTCTAAAGTAGATGACAAGCCATCAAGGGATGACTTTTCAACCTCCACTATCTGGAGCAGGTACACCATCTTCAGCTCCTCCCCATTTTGAGGTTGTAAAACTTGAGTAACCTCTATTGACAAACATGCTAGGATTGAGATGCTTAATTTCAGTTTCTCTTTCCTTTTTCTCATTATTTATTTATTTATTCTTATTTCATTTTATCTTGTTTAATTGTTAATGCAATATTACTTCCATTTTCATTTTTATTTCCAGGTCTCTTAGTTATTTTCGTTATTTCTTTTATTTATCACTTTTTATAATTTACAGTTTGCAAGGATTATTTCTCATATTAGGTGGAGCTCTCATCAAAATTAGAACTCTGAAATTCTTTTTACTTAGTGAAGTACCAAATTTTGACCTTTTTTTTCTTATTGTGCTTATATTGTGTACATTGGAGACAATGTAGAACTTTAAGTATAAGGAACGGATTTCTTAAGCTTATTATAATCTTCATTATTACATTTTATTAACTAATATAAGGAATTAATTAAAATTCGTCCAAAATAATTGAAATCATTATTGACTATTAAATTAGTATGCAAAAGGATGAAAGTTAGAATAAACTAGTTTTTATAAGTCATATTTTCAGAAATCATTGAGGTAGTTACTTTGAATAAAAATTGCATACTATTTGCACACATAAGATCAGTTTTGTGAGATTTTATACTAAAGAGCAAATACATCATTACTTATGCTCTTTTATTGTTTCAAGTGATCATGCATAGTTGGATAATTCTAAAACTTGCTTTTATTATATATATATTAAGACCACATTTGTTAAATTAGAAGCATTGAAATGATAAATGAATTTAGATTCAACATTTGGTTAGCCTATTTCTTGCATTATCCTATCATATTTTATCCATTAGGAGTAACCAATGTTGAAACTTAGATTTTTGTATTGATTATAACCACATTATTAACCTTTACCTTATCTTTCTTAAAGCCTTTTTATTATTTTGAACACTAAAGGTTATTTACATTTACTTGTACGCTAGAACCTTGAAGTTTTAAAAGGCTTGATATTTCTTTAATTGTTCTTACATGATGAATGCTAAAAAATGTGTTAAAGTTGTGTTACCAAGGGACTTAAAATGTGAGGGACCTAATCTTGAAGAAATAAGTTTCTTGTAACGTTATTTTTTGTAATTTTTCTTCAATTTTATCATCCTTTTCACTATCCCTATCATACCTAACCTAAACCCCATTAAAATCTTATAACAAGACATTTTAACTTTTGTTTCTAGTTTACTTATAAGTAGTGGAGATATGAAAACATTGTAAGCTTATGGTTAAGAATCCTTCTGTACATTCATTAAAGAGTTCTTATACTTTTTACTCTAAATGCTTAAGTTTATTGAGCGAAACCTTGACAAGGGTGTAAAGATTTGTACCTTTGATTTCAAAAGGATTATTGATGTGATTATTATTGATATTGACTTATAAAGGTTAGTTTTAGGATAACTTGAATCTAATTGTATATTAATTTGATCAATATGTTATGATGATTTGGAGTGTGGATGGACATGTTAAGGTTAATAAAGGATGGATGTTTGTAGAATTAATGATTTAGATTATGACTTACTTGAGGATAAGTAAAAGCTTAAAGTTTAGGGATGTTTGATAAATGATTATTTGACTTATTTATATACCTACATTTAACCTGTTTTGTTTATTATTTAAAGTTTATAGTATATTTGGTATTTAATTTGCTTAGGTGATAATTGTCTTCATAGAACAAAAGAAGAAAAATTTGGATAAAATCATGGCATAGAATGAAAATTTAAAGTAAGTGAGGATTTACATGATCGTGTATAGTGATTGTATAAGTCTTTGTAAACAAGTGGAGATTTGAAGAAAACTATTTCTTTAATGTGAAGTTACATGCTCATGTATGTTGATATACACACCGTGTATATTGCCATGTAAGTCTTTGTGCCCATGTGCAATTACGAATTCAGGTATATTCGGAGATACACGTTCACTTGCACGACTATGTATATCCTAAAAACCCTAGTTTTTACTATAAAAGGACAAGAATGGAGTCAAAACAACATAAGAGATCTGTAGAGAGTTTTTGAGTCATAAGAAACCTAGAGAAGCGATAATTTTGATCAGAGGATGAGGAAAACATGAAGGATACATGAAGATTCATTAAACAAAAAAGGGATATTAGAATATGATTTCTTTGTTTTCTAGTTGTTCTTCTACATATTTATCTTTGGTTTTGTTTTACATGGTTTGGAACTAATTTGTTTAGTGTCTCAGTTTAATGAATCCTAATTTATAATAACAATATGGTTTTATCTTTTATTTTAATGCAATTTTATTGGTTGGTTTATTAAGATTAAATTATGTGTTTTATTCTTGTTCTATATATCTAGAATATTAGCTCATGATTTGATTTCATATGATTGAGATTGAGAAATTCTTTTGTGTGAACAAGTCTACCATAATTAGAAGTAGTTGCATGCAAACCTAGAAACAGATTAACATAAATCCTTTAGATTAGGGGTAAACCTAATAGTAATATTCACGAATCAACAACGCAATCCTAAGGGTTTTAACTAGAAAGAGATTCTAGTTATCATACAATTAAATAAGTTCTTTTTAAGATTATAGTCCCCAAAAACAATGTCAAAATCTTAATGATGCATTTTAGTTTCAATTGCAAGCACTCAATATAGTTGTAATTAGAAACGGCGAGTATAAGTTGACACATACGGACTAGAATTACATATACTTACTATCTTTCTATCATCTAGTCCAACAAATTTGGTGCTCAATTAATCAAATTTAAAATTGAAATAATAAACTAAAATAAATCGACACAATCGACTTACTAGAACAAAGATTAAAAAAAAGGAGAAACAATCAAATAAGATAGTGGTACTTAGAATTTAAATCCCTCTTAGAATTTTTCATGAAAAATCCTCTTAGAACTTCTCATGAAAACATAAAATCACTATTTAATTTAATCTATAGTTCATTAAACTGTGGAAATTCCTCAATTATGCTAATATCTTTCTAACGAATATTAACATCTAATCCTAGGTTGATTAATTATAATTTGTTTCTAATTAAAACCCCTAGAATTGCATTAATTGATTTATTAATTTAGCTATTAGGTTTGGACCCTAATCCTAAAGATTTATGTCTATATATCTCTAAGTTTACATGTAACTCCTTTCAATTTTGATAGATCTATTCATGTATTAGATTTTTCAATGCCAATTGCAAAATATCACACATGAATCAACATGCCAATAAGAACACATAGTTAAATCTCAATGAAAATTTAAATTGAACTACAATCACTAAAAGGTCTATACCAAGGTTTATCTAATCTAAGTACCACTAAAGGTATATGTCCTAATTATAGAAGAAATAATATCAAAACTAAAGGAAAGCTAGTAAGTCAAAAGAAAAAAGATGAAGTCCTTTTTTATCTTCATAAAATCCACTTTATATTGTTGAAATTACACTTCAAATTGTTTCCTTGCTTGTTCTCCATTCTCTTTGTCTTCGTAGATTTTTCCTAAGTCTCTCTCCTCTTTCTCTTCCTATGCCACCAATTTGTGTTTCATGAGACTTTTCCTCTTAAATTTTTCTTTTGTAGTTTGAAAGTTAGGATTTTAGGTAGTAAATAGTCACCAATATAAGTATAAGTGGTGGTTGTGTTGATTAAAAATCAAGATCCTCTCAAATTCAAAGTGAATATGGGCTAAAAATGTCCACACAAGTAAGTCCACATGAAATAGGCAAGTCTAGTGACCGTGCAACTCTATGAACTTTTGTAGCCACCAACGTAGGTTTGTCCAGTGATCGTGCAAATTTTCAACGTCTTCATAATTTGGTCAAAATAGCTCCACTTCATCCCAAACTTGTCCCAGTTCAATCCTTTTCCTTTAAAAAAGTGAATTATAACCTAAAAACACAATAAGAATGAATTAAGTACCAAAAATGACAAAAATTTCAAATAAACAACCAAATTGCACTAAATATAGCTAAATCACTAATTATCAATTAATAATTTAGATTTTCAAATATGTGAAGATACCTACATTGAATAAACACTCAAAATTCTAATCAGTTCTAATTTCAATTAATATGTAAGGGTTAGAAAAGCCCATTGATATTATGTTTTGGATGGGTGGTAAGGATTTTGTAATTTAAACCTTTGAATTATAGTGAAGTGTAAGTTCTATTTTCTTGATTATGTGTAAACATTTGGATATCTAAGCTCAAAATTTGACTTCCCTAAGGACTTATATACGGATGTGGAGTTTTGGCTTAAAATCTCCATGGAAGCTATGATTATAATCTTATAAAAACTAAATTCTCCCACATTAAATCACTATTTTTAAGGTTTTTGCATTTCACAATTACCTACACCATTTCTAGAAGGAGGGAGAGTAGGGGGTGGTGACTCTGTAGGATTTGTTCTATTTATGGTGTTTTAACAAAGGTCACTATTGCAATTTGACTTTCTGGTTTTTCAAACTACTTAAAGATAATGGTGTTGAGAAAAAAGTCACAATATATGAAGGCATGTATACATCGCATTTAGAAAATAATTTAAGGGTTTTTTAGATGCTTCCTTAGTTTAACATTGTGTGTATAATGCCTAATATTTACATCAAAGCTATATCTTACGTTAGAATTTTTAAAGGGATAAGGGGAGAATATGTTATCAAAGATGTTGAGGTTAGCATTAATGACCAAAGGGTGGAAGATGATGTTGATAAGATCATTTTTCAAGTAGTGTAACACCATCGGGTTTGTCAGCCACCTATTCAATCACTTTTAGTGGAAATTTATAGGGACTATAGGAGGATCCTTTAGGATTTTAAAGAGATGCAAGAACTTTAAGAAGATCAAGATATCCAATTAAAGTGAATAAAACAAACTATAAGAGGTGTTTGCTCCCGCATTAGATATGATCCACCATCGATGCCTTTCTTGTCTCGATATAAATAGCACCATCCTAAGCATAAGCATTGAAAATGATAAGTTTACAAATTTGTTACCTTTATTTGTTAGCATTTAGTTATTTTAGTCACAAATTTGGTGTAGTCTATAATTTATCATTAAATGACTCAGCTATTTCTGTTAGTTATTAAGGTTGAGCTGTAGAATTAGTTTTTCTTTTAAGTTACTTTTCACTAGTTTTATATAAAGAGCTTAAGTTTATGAGATAATTAATTCAATAAAACTTTCTTCTTTCTCTAAGTTTTTTTAACACAAAATCCAATATAGAAATGATAGGTCTACTCTGACATATGTTCAATAATGTTATGTTTTATGTTATCCTCTATCATGCAATATTATGTACTATTGTTACAAATATAAACATCAAGAAATTATAATGTATGTTGTTTTATGCATTTGAGTTCATATAGTCTATGTTATGGATTTCAATTAGGAAAAACAATGCAATATTTTCATTTGTATTACTACAATGAAACATTATCTAGGTTAATTAGACAACCATTTAATCATTTGAATTGGTAATAAAATGACACCAAAGAATGAAAAACCTAATCATTTATAAATTTTAAGATGAAAACTTCATCAAGGATCCATTTATGTTATTGGAAATTAACCATAAGGATTCAAAGAAACAAATTCAGTGACATTGTAAGCCTTAACTAAAAGATCTAAATACATCAAAATCTCTAAAATCAAACATGTCAAGAACTCTAAGTATAAGATTATAGAAAAAATAAGATAAAGATAAATTTATCAGATACCAAATACCATGGTATAACATATTTGACCTATGTTATATTCACTCATTTTATGGTATTAGTATAAGTGTGGAAATAGTATAATAGATGGCTAAACAGAAAGGTCAACATAAACATATTTAGGATTGAGAAGGTTAGTACTAGGAAATCAATTTTAATCCTTAAATAAGACACCAAACGTATGGTAAAGTAAGTGTATTGGATTTTGTAAAGCTTTATACCATATTTCATCCAAAAATGATGTATTTGACTTTTTGTAATCTTCATGATTCTATGAAAGCAAGGATCATAGTCTATCCATAAATTTTTTAGTTCCTTAAAAAATGTGGGGGCTTCCTTTTATTTTCAATTATGGTGTGAATTGTATCAATGCAGTGAGATTGATCTTACAATGAAAAAATAATTCATAAATCCCTACTAGCATATGATAACTCATCAATTAAACAAATGTTCACATTTTATATTCATTATAAATGGATGAAAAAAGATGTTAGTTCTTCAAAATCTGATTAAATTTGCCTAATAAAATAGTAATTTTTCTTTTTGGCTTCTAAAGGGGAAATCAATCAATTTTAGAAAAGCTCTCCACCAAAGTTAAGATTAATGGATATTAGATGTTAATGGTGCAATGTAACTATTATAATTCCTTTTTCAAAATTAAAGAATTTTATTAAACAAGGTAAGAATCACAAATATAAGTGACAGTTAAATTGAATTAACCATAATAATTAACTACTAAATACTATATTAAAAGGTCATTATTTGATAAGTCAATATAATAAAATACAATCATCATCTAAGCTAAAACTATGCTAATTGAGATTGAAAGTGCAAAACATCTCCATTTCTCTTAAAGATACCATCTTTCTGCCATGTTATAGTTTAGTTTCAATTTTTTTTTACCTCTTAACATTTTTAACTCTCTAATCATACTAAGGTTGCTCTTCGAAGCTGCTAAAATATCTTGGTGTTGATGCCTGAAAAATTTTGGAATTGCTCACCCACCATATGGTATAAATAATGCATCCAAAAGTTATTTTGAATATGTCATAATTACCTTTACTAAACTTTTGGGGATAGGTAGCCCAATGAATTATCCTATCCCATTCATTTCCTTGGAAAAAGTAATAACACATGAGCTACACATCCTTCCACAATCTATTGGAATAAAAAATAAAAGAAAAAGGTGATTAAAAGTTTCTAGGGCAACCAGTATTAATTTGCATGTAGGATTTGGAATAAGTAATAGGGAGCATTTTACCCTTCAATTGTGCTTATTTTGTTCTCAACTCTTAGTCAAAGAATCAAAGATATCTTTGGTAGTTGAAACTAACACCAAATTAGGTTGAACTAGTAAGTTCTAATAGCATAAATTTTAGCTATATATCTATAACATTTCTTAGTTACCAGAGGGATGTTTCAACCAATAATCCCTATCAACTTTAGCAGTATAGAATTTAGTGTTGCAATCCCCCTCCTTGATTCATAAACTTTTTTATTTCTAGTTAAGAATGAACATTGGTTTTCTAAGACTTTTAAATAATACTTAAAGGAAATTTTCTCGTCAATTAAACACTAAACATCAGTTAGTGAGCTGTAGAGATCAATTTGCTTCTAAACTAGCACCTTTTTAGCCTTTCCTATTTAAAAAAATATATTAGTGTAAAGCCTTGACCTAAGTATTTTTAATTTCTCTTTAATTCCTATAATCTTCCTACAAAATTTGTAAGATTCAAACCCTTTTACATCTTAATTCATGTCCCTCTTAATTAGATCCTAGAATCTTTTAACATTGTATAAGTAATTAAAGAATTTGAATGGGGAAAATCTCTTTAGATTCAAATTCAAGTTATAAATTTCAATAAGGGAATGTATTAATCATAAATAATTATTATATACTGCCCTCATTGTTGGAAAGTTATAAAGTTAATCACCATTCACCATAACCCTATGTAGCTTTTTCCTCATAAAAAATCCCCTCCTACTTATTGTTTAATTCATAAAAACATCTCTTGTGTTTGAGATTAGTGATTTTGATTCGGCAAAGACAAAAACTAAGATAATTTTAAGGATTACCAATACATCTAGCTCCTTCAACTTCTAAGGTAAGGATGATACTATTAAAATCACCCAAAATTATCTAGAGGTCCCTAATTGAATTGTAGGATGTCTTAAGATCATTCCATAATATGAATCCTTGACATACAAAGTTGAATGAAATCCATAGTTTACCAATATACAAAGTTGAATGAAATCCATAGTTTACCAACTCCTTACATCTTAGAATGAGATGGATACATCACATATCATTAAGGTATTTAGAATATTAATCTTACTTAGATTAAAAACAAACATAATTCTTCTATAATGGTATGCCTAACGATTTGTTATAATCATCTAGTTCTTTCTGAAGAGCTATATTTTTTACACTTTTCTTTCTTCAATTCAATCTATAAAAAGGCTATATACTATAATCTTTATTGAATGGATATAACCAAAAATCTATTTGTTATTTTTTTCGGCTATTAAGGCCTTAAATGTTCTAGGTTATGATTGATATAAGGCATTCGGAGAAAGAAGCAAAGGTTCTTACCTTGGACTTATGACCAAATCTTCTTCTTTCATCTAGAATGAATCCCTTAATTGCATTACTAAATGTATCAAGTTGAATACCATTTATATTTGCTTCAACAGATGCATTGTTCTCCAATAAGGGGTTAAGATTAGACCATTGATAGCATACTTCTCCTGCACTTTATTGATAATAATGGAACTATGATTATTTGGTGGTTATCATAGAATTTGATCTGTGATACTTGCTTTTTTGTATTTGACTCTTGAGGATTCATTAAAGTAGAATCCTTAATAGGATTGGCACATCTGTCCAAGAAGAAGTAATATATCAAGAAAGCTCCTAATTTTCCTAGTTATTCAGTCCTATTAACTTAGTATAATCTAATTTAATGAAAGTTCTACATGTAAGTTTCTAACTTTTTGTTAGCTGATTTAGATTACATATTCATCGATAGGAGACTATAATGGAGTCTTTTATTAAAGAGCCATCTTATCCTAACCTTAATATAGCGATGTCCTCAAGAAGTTCTTTTTTTTCCAAATCAACACATAGACATAATCTTGCATATCCTATTCTTCTTCTATTTGTTATAACTTCATCCATACATATTGGATTACAAAAATTCTACCTAAGAGACTGAAGCCTTTAGTGAACTAGTATTTAAAGGATATTTTGTGAAAATTGATCAAAATTAAAACTCTTTTTTGTATAACCTACTCTAAGGTTGGAGCCTGGCTTCCACAGTTGAAAGAAGAGGGGGTAGGCTATTGAAATGATAAGGGTTTGCCAATAAGAAATCTTGAGCTCCATAAATTGTTTAGAACCTAAAGAGGAAAAGATTGTCTTTATTGAGTAGAACTTCCTCCAATCCTCTACTTTTCTAGTGTTTGAGGGCCCATGGTTTAATGAATGGAAAGATAAGTTACTTCCTAAAGAAAATGGGTATTTAAAGAAGGAGAGATAATATTTAAGCAGTCTTTCTCAACTAGATGGCATAAATAAAATGGGACCTTTTTCTAATTGAGTGTTACATCGAGGCCTAAAGGGGTAAGAAAAGATGGAGCCTATTTGACTTGAAAGCTAGGGAGGCCATTTTTCCTTAGGGAGGTAGGAGATAGAGAACTTGGAAGTGGAAGAGGAGGAAATGAGAAGATTCCTTAAGGATGAAGACTAAGAATTTTTTAGATAAAGAGGAAGAGGGGAGGATGGAGACAGCAAGTTAGGAGGGATGAGAAGAGATGGAGAACGTGAAGAAAATGGGGGAATTTATTTAGTGGAGCTAGGGCTTTATTTAGAATCAGTAAAGTCTAAGTCCATTTAGTAGGAAAAGGAAAGACCTCTTATGCTAGGTAAAAAATTAAATTAAATTATCATTCCAAAAATGGTAAAAAGAAAGAGGAGAGAATGAAAGAAGAGGGAAATACCTAGATGCCCTTTTAATATGAGGAAGCACTTGAGAACTAGGATGGAATCGAGAGTAAGCCAAAGAACTAAAAGATGGAACATAAAATGGATAATAAAGAGGAAATTGAGAAGTTAAAAATAGAAATTAAAGAAGCACTAAAGGTATAGAAACAAGTAGGTACAAAGTACAAGAAACGATAAAAGGAAAATTATGAAGAGGAGATAACTCCAAAAGATGATGAAAATAAATAGAAGGGAAGGAAGATGGCAATTCATGGTAGAAGTAGGAAGAAGAAAGCATGAATTTATATGGAGGAGTAGCTATTATAGTAAAAGATAAGAGTTTCTCACACTATCCATTATATATGTAGATCACACTATAGCTCTTAAAATTCTCACATATATATGTATATATATATATATATATAAATAATTTTCCTTATTGAAATTATCATTGGAAATGAACTTTGTTTTTGATGAATAGATACCAACATTATATCACTCGAAATAAAAATTGAGGAATTCATCATAGTGGGGCCTCTTGAAAACCAAAGAACAAAGTAAATAAGGCAATAAAATAATTAGTTTACGATTAGAAAATTTGCAAATCATCTTGGATCCATATATGAATCACTTGAATATTTATAAACAACTATGTTAAGCTTACCGCTAGGATGATAAGGTGTAATATCAATGAGAGATCCATCAATTTCAAGTATCAAAAACTTCTTTTATACTGATAAGTTCATTGGAACATTTTTTGCACAACATGGATCCTAATTTAAAACTCCAATTTTCCTCTTCTTCTTTATTATTTCAGAATGTCTAATAGCAAAATTACTTAATACTTCCATTCACCTCATCCCCTTTAGTGTTGTTTGTGACTATCCCAAGTAATAATCTACACCATTTATTATTCTCTTCTTCCTCTTTGTAAGAATTTATAACTATTACAAATTAGAGTCACTAATATTCCTTCGTCTCCTTCAATTTTTTAAACTTTTGGTAGTATCTTTCCCATCTCTCAATATAAGCCTTTGTATTGAATTATTTCAATCAATATCTATATAGGCATAATTGATCTTGTCTCACCTTTTCTTCTTCGTGCCATCTTGTGTTTCTAATTAGCCCAAATCATCATTAATTACTTTTTGTTCAATATCTAGTTTTGAGGCATTGTCAAAACAATAATTCCCCATTTAACAGTGTTGACAATGAATGGTTGATAAGACATATTAAATTAGTCATCAATTTTTTAAAAATTTTTGTTTGTTAGCAAAGGGATGTAAAATATACTATCTCATAAATTTTCTTATTTTTTGTACGATGACATAATTTTCGAAATTTTTGCATACTCATATTTTAGTGATTATCAAGTGGTAAAAGTGGATAAAAGAAAATAATTTCATATGTCAATGATACTATTTACTAAAAAAGGTGGGTAACTAATATTTTCATACAACATATCTTGTCGTTATATAATGAAAAACCGAATTATTTTACTTGTTATATCTATGGAAGCAATATAGTGTGTATCTCTTCTATCTTAATTATGTAAATCGTGATATAACCTTATTGCTAACTGTAGTAGAACTAAGTGATTATATATTTGTTATTGTAGCAATATGTTTATAGTGTGAATTTTACCAAAAAATGACAATTTATGTTGGAAACAAAGCCAAGAGGCGTCAATTAGGTTTGGTGGACAGTGTATACCTATAAAAGATTATGGGATTATTTCCATAATGTACTAAACCCCTACATGTGCTTTAAGATAATGTACATTTCATGTCAATTTATTGGGATCAATATAGTTGATGGGTCATATGCGATGGCAGGTACGAACACTAAATACATTTATACCCATGGTTTAAGGCTAGTGATAAACACTTCTTCTTGGTTTTGAAGTCCATAGGAAACATTGGAACTAAAGTTCCATAGGTGTAATTATGGAAAAAAATTGTTGTTATATAAGGTTATGTGACAAGGAATGTTTATGTGTATGTCATTATATTCATCAAAACATTTTTATAACATAATTAACACCCATATTATTTTAAATCTTATAAGACTAAATTGGAAGTTAAGATATCATCAATTCTTTGTCTAACTTGCCTTATTGCTATGGGAATCTTTGAATTCATGTTTGCATGATGTTTTAATGAGCTTTTTAGTATGTTTTTAGTTATTAATTAATTGATTAATGCATGTTTAGGTTTATAATTGTGTTAGTTGGCTAGATATTTTCATTTTGAGTGTTATGTGGGTTATAACATGCTAGTGAGCTTTAATTTTGTATTTTTGAGGTTCCTTAAGACAAGAACAATGTCTTGGTCTTTCAAATTAAAGGAACTGTGGCTTAATACTTGGACACTTGTCCAATTTCTAAAGCTTTAACTAGTGTCTCATTTAATTAGTTCAATCTTCTCCAAATTTTACTCCAATTATCCCTAAATTTTTAATATCATTTTCTCAAAAATTTTAAAGTCATCTCCAAAATTCTTCAATATTATTTGACTCTTATTTCTACTACCATCCATCAATTAACTCACCACATGGCATTTTTCCTAGTCCAATAATACCCATAATTTCAAAAAATTCTCCCAAAATTCTAAATCACTAATTACACTCTCTCCAAATCATTTTTCAACATATAAAAACCACATTGATGGGTGTCGAATCCACCAAAAATAATTCCCAAACACCAAACAAAAATAAATTGCGCACAATGATAAATGGGGTCGATCCACAGAGAATGGAATAAATTGATTCTATTCAAATGCCAAAGAACGAGTGAAATTAATTAAAAATGGGGTTTTGGAGTTTTCCACTAAACTACTAATTAATCTAACCACTAATAAATGATTAACGCAATTGATATCAAATAAAATAACAACTATGATTAAACTAGCAAAGAACACAGA
>JANTPM010000002.1:20298005-20308897 GCA_025434745.1 Erythroxylum divaricatum
CGGATGTCGGTGTTTGTATCAGTTCGATTATTTCGTTCGCTTTGTATGATTCGATTCGATCCACTTTGTTATTCGATGTGATAGTCCATATCATTTATTTCGATTCGATAATTTGATTCATATTCGTTTCGTTCGCCTCTGTATTTCCTTGTTTCGATACTTCCTATTCGCTTTTGTATCTGTTTTCCTTTTCGTTTTTTGTTTCTCCGGTTGGGATCCAGTTTTCGGATTGAGTCCCAACACTTGTGGACCGAATAACCAAACATGAGACCAGAGACATCCCCTAACGTGTAAGCAGAACAACTTAAAATACTGACTCGAAAAGCCATGGTGGTAACTACATCCTCATCAGCACTAAAAAAGAACGCAAACACAAAGGATACATCTTTATGTTATCGTTATATTCTTTATGAACATATGGTATGCGACAATGTTACATCAATAATGCAAAATTTTGAATACACAATCTCATTGTCACACACTCGTGCTTAAGTCATTCTAAAAATACTTCATTTGAGACTTTTGTAAAAGAAAATTCTTAATAGAGTGATGATCGTGCGTTACTGGATACTAAACCGACCACCCAAGATACAAGAACCTAATGTATCTCTCTTATGGCAAGTTCATTATACAAAAAAATCACTCAAAATAGGCTTAAGAATGTTATAATTCCTTTTTCGATTGACTATCATGCAATCCCGAATACTGA
Source organism: Erythroxylum divaricatum (assembly GCA_025434745.1). Lineage (NCBI taxonomy): Eukaryota > Viridiplantae > Streptophyta > Magnoliopsida > Malpighiales > Erythroxylaceae > Erythroxylum > Erythroxylum divaricatum. The sequence goes on from JANTPM010000002.1 coordinate 20,298,715, forward strand.
ATATGAGACCTTAGACACAAGAAGTTGAAGTATCTCCCTTATGTGATGTCCGACGCATGAAAATTCACTTGAAATCGGATTCAAAATACCTTAATTCATTTTCTTAGAGTTAAACTTTAATTTATTATTAATGTAATAAATCTAGAAAAATGGAGCAACTTACTTTATGAATTTTTCAAACTTGAAAACTGACCTAAAATGCCCCAGGATACCCTTATAGGAAATTTGAAATTTGTGTGTGTGTGTGTGTGTGTGTGTGTTTTAAATACTGTAGCAATCTATACGGCTGACGTCACATTGACGTTAGTTGGCTGACGTGGCGCACCACGTCAGTGCGCATGGCCTAGGGTTGCACGTGTGCTATATACGCGGGTGTCTACGCGCATCAGATGAGTCTAGCATTTGAGTGTCACAAGCTCCCCACACGCAGACGCGCGCCTACTATACAACACGTGCAACACATGTGTCACCACGTGTCGTCCATCCGACATGCCACGTGTATGGACAGATGTGGCATGTGCACAACACACGCCCCCGTCCCACATTCGTGGGAGTGCACGCAGGACATGCATCCGTCCCCCACTGGAGCGACGTGTTGGCACATGCACTGCACGAGCCAATAATACCCCGCGACTTGTGGCTACTATAGTAGCGTCGGGTGTGTGCACTCTCCCACTGACACTGGAGACGATTTTCGACATCCCGGGATGCCATTTTTTTCTCTTTTTGACTCATTTTCGACCTCTTTTTTATAGCTAGCCTTATGTATACCACTTTTATGTAATTATATGCATAAACAAACTGAAAAAACGAATCAAAACTTGAGGAAAACCATATGAGATGAAAAACCTTCATTTCTGGTAATCCGATCACGTAACCATTCTGATACCATATGTAATATGTAATACAAACCTATTACGTACCTAGGATCGTACATGAAAAGGTTAAAAATGAAGGTCATGCGGAATACTTGATTTCGGTTTCATCTCTAATTCTGATGCCATTTCTGAGCTCCAAACGATCACAAATCTCCCAGGACCTTTATAGAAAGTGTTTACCAACACGAGGTTTAGGTCTTTCTACAATTTTCTCAAAACATAAACTCTCTTAACAGGTCAGAGAATCCTTATGCTTACGATTAATATGAGTAACTACAGGAGACCTTAACCTTTATATATAGCTTCTATATCGGGCTTTTCCATCACAAGGCTGATATAGACCAGGTCCATACTAAAAGAGATCTATTTTTCACTCAAACTTTGACCCATTGATTTATCTCATTTATTGAGCCACTTTATTATCTTTATCTAGATCAAATTATATAACTTAACTGATAATTTATGAAAAAATAGAAAAATGCAATTAATAGTTGTCCAACTTTATGAAAAAAAGAAAAAATCGTCCAATAACATAAACAACTAATTAAAGAAAATTTTATGAGAAACAACACAGATTATTAACATAAATATAATAAAACTTTACAAAATCGTCAAATTTTTTTGTATTTTCATTATCTTAACTTGATTTAAAAATATAAATTATTTTTAGTTATAAAACCAACATTAATATGTATAAGTTTTTAAATAAATGAAAGTAATTATCCAAAAAGAGCTAATTGTTTGTTGTTAATAAAAATAATTAGTTTAAATAACTAATGTATGAACTCAGTCGTCTCCCCAATTTAGATTCTCTGTCTTAATTACTCATTTATCAATTACTCGCATGTTTTGTTGTGGGACGGAAACCAATTTGAAACAAAGTAATTGGGAAGGATCTCATGCGGTCTCCCTCTGTTTATGTTATTGTCTTCTTTCTTTGCTTGACACATAGAAGGTGGCCTACTTCCGTTCCCGCTTACACTACCAATTTGTGGATCTCTTGGCATTGTCCTTCGTTGGGTTTTGTTAAATTAAATGTGGATGGCAGTGCTCTTGGCAATCCGGGTGATGCTGGATTTGGGGGTCTGATTTGTGATGCATATGGACGCTGGCTTATTGGTTTCTCGGGATATATTGGTCATGCTTCTATTTTGGTAGCCGAATTGCAGGCACTTAGGCATGGTTTAACTTTGGCATGGGATCGTGGCTACCGAAGGGTTGTTGTTGAGTCTGATTCCCAAGATGTGGTGACTCTAGTGCTGACTTCTTGCCCCCATTCTCACCCTATGTTTCTTCTGGTTGAGGACATTAGGACATTAATTGCAAGAGATTGGTGTTGCTCTCTCCAGCATATTTTTCGTGAAGTTAATCACTGTGCGGACCTCCTCGCTAAGCAGGATTCGTCAATTATGATTCGATGGTCTCTTTGGGAGAACCCAGCCCCAGGGCTACGTTTGTTATTCCAGAATGATCAGAGATCAGTGATATTCTTGAGGCGTTAGCCCTCGTTAGTTTCCTTTCTCCACTTAAACCAAAAAAAAAAAAAGGAACTAATGGTGTGCATAAGAAACTGTTACATTGAATTGAATGAAACTCTTGCCAATGCCAAGAGTTTAACTCGAAACTCTTGACACTGGCCATCCTTCACGAGGACCAGTTGTCCCTCTGTTTATGCTATTGTATTCTTTCTTTGCTTGGTGAGAGATGATGTAATGTCACATCAATAGAAAACAATAAATTCTCTTTATTCCAAAACAAGTGATCAGCAATCACGAGTGTTACGCAGACCATGTGCTACCGTCGTACGGGCAATTCTATCCACCACTCGCAATAAAGGCATAAGTCATGACAAAATTGGGGGCTAGCGATGCACTTCCCAAGTGAAAGTGGACCAACCCACCCTACATCTCTTGCCTTGATTTGGAACACTTACGACCTTTTAGTGCTCCGCCATTTCAGTAATGTATTGATTGCTCGGTGGATCTCACCAAGAAAAGGTAAAGAATAAAGAGTGGATTCATACGGACGCCATTAATGTGTTACTCTGTAATGAGTCTTTCTTTTTCAGGTGCCCACGTGTACCCAGTTTGGTGGGAGATGCCTAATTCACCATATTTGGTATGAGCGTTTGTGTTTTAGTGCTTATAAACCGGATGAGGAGTCTTCTGACCTTGTTGGTTATCCCCTTATTGCACCAGTTATGGCTTTCTCTTCTTGCTTGTGCAATCCTCAAGTCTCCTTCAAGGTATTTTGGGATTTCAAGCTCATTCTTCAAAAAAAAAATTTCTCTGCTTCTGCCCAGGATGGACTTATAAAGATATTTGGATTAGTGAATTGTTTAATCTTTTATATTTACCCTTGTTAAAGTGACCCGCGGAACTCAATTTTGCATTAGCGAGATCAAGAGCTTAGTTTTAAGGTTTTTAGTTTGTATTCTTATAGATTGACTATCCGGGACGGCCTTTAGCATCTTGTCGACGGAGTGTTGGAAGGGATGAAAAACTCTGTGTTTCAATCAAAAGTAGTAGCACTAATCTTTTTGGCCAACGTGTTGCAACAGCACCAGATAGCAAGCAATGTAATTGGAGCTTTCTGGGAGGTTCAAGACTTATCGTCCGTATAAAAGTTGCTCGATTCTTTATGAGTCAGAAGAGCTCTCCAGTCTATGCATCATGTAATCCCTTTTTGCCTAATGCTCTGTGTCTTTCATTATTCATACCCAGAGCCTTATAAATGTGAAGTATCAAAAACTGCTTTTTTCTTTAACTTTCTAATATTTAATTGCTTTTCTGGTGCTATGTCATACACTGATCATGGCCCGTGATTAATTGCATGATTGGAGATCTTTGTCAATTTTTATTCGTTTGCAGCTCACAATTTTTTTTCCAGAAATCTTGAACTGACATAGGGCATCTGTCATGGAAGGGAAATTTACTTTTTTATAGCTCATTTGCAGTAGAGTCAAATAATGTTTCATTTATTATATGGATGACTGCAGTGCACGTAATGGTGCCTTCTCAACCATCATGCATTTTTTGTTGGGTCTAATTTATATCAACTTTATACGAAATAGAGGGTTGATTGAGATGGACAACCATATTCATTGTGGCTACACATAGCAGTTGGCTTGGAATTTGTTCCTACAATATTTGTGGATCTAGACTCTCATTTTACACAAGTTACTGCCTTTTTACAGGTAGAATTCTCAACTATTAATGGTAGTTCTTTTGACGTAACCACCAATCCTGCTGTCAGATACGTAATGCCATTGTTTTCCATTTTATCAAATGCCTTGGTCGGATTAACCATCCAGTGCTTAGTTTAATGGCATCCTTGCTCTGCGATGCCAGATGTGCATTAGTTTGATGGTATCCTTGCTCTGCAATGCCAGATGTGTACTTTACTGCCAATGTTTCCCTTGCACACTCTTGATATCTTTGTATATAGATTTACATAAATAGGATTCCATTTATGATATTGTTTTTCCATTCTGCATAACATTTGTGCAGTTCCTGCTATCGATATCCTTCTGATTGATTATTGTTAAAGGCTCAGACTCAGTCATATTTGTTATTAACGATGGTTATCATTTGGACATATAGTTTCTAGAGATCACTGGATGCAGTTTCTTTTATTATCCAGTTTAGACATAGATTTTCTGAGAAGATGACAGTTTTTTTGACGCCTAATAGAATGCCATTTTTTCTTTATCCTATAGGGATTACGAGTTCTCAATTAGCAAGTAGTGCCTTCACTTTGGGAACTGCAGCTGTTCTCCCATTTTACTTCCTAATGGTTTTAGCACCTAAATCTCAATTGGTATGCTCTGCTGAACTTCAGGATCCAAATGTCCATTCAATCATGTTTACCTATCTTTTATTTCTCTTCACTACACTTTCTTTGCATTCACATGTTCTGTAATCTACTGCTTCTAGGCTTCAATATATTTCTTATTCGATTCGTACTGTTAAATCCTGATTCTTCTTTCAATTGGATTTTCATTTTTTCTTGTTCACGTAGGTTTTTTTTTTCTAATTTTGTGTCCATATTTTGATGAATAATCTTTTTTTTGTGTCCATGTTTGATGAATAATCTTTTTTTATCATACTGCTTAGAACATGATTTACAAGTTGGGTGGGTTGCCGAATTTAGATTTCCCATCTACTTTACCTCTTGTCAAAACCTATATTAGCCTGAATTTTCAGGCTTTAGTAAGTTTCATCAAAACCTTTTACTAGGTTCAAAAATCTAGGTGCCTTAGTTTTGAACTATGAAATTAATTGACTTAAACATGTTGGTGCAGACTATAAAATCCATGGAAAGTAGCATACCCTATGTTGTCCTTGGCCTGTTATATGCATATTTGTTATACCTCTCTTGGACACCTGACACACTCAGGATGATATTCGCAAGCAAATACTGGTTACCTGAGGTGCGTAATGATTAGAAAAACATTACCGTGTGACCTTTGCGTAATTTTGATTGGCTATATGTTTTCTTCCATAGGAATGAGAATATCGTTCTAACAGTTTCTGATTTTCTACTGTACCGGTGCAGTTGCCTGGTATAGCCAAGATGTTCTCCAGTGAGATGACACTAAGCTCTGCATGGATTCACTTGTTAGCCGTAGACCTGTTTGCTGCAAGGTAGATATCTTATCCTCCACCACCTTATCCACTTCGTCTTACTTTCTCTTCTCTGTGCATGTTTTCTGACATTTCTGCGAATTTGATATATCCAGGCAGGTATTTCATGATGGACTAGAAAATGAAGTGGAGACTCGGCACTCAGTTTCTCTTTGCTTGTTCTTTTGTCCTATTGGAATTGTCACTCATTTTATTACTAAAGCACTAACCAAAAAGGCTTGAAGAAGCTAAGATTGCATGTAGTTGGCATTATTGTGAAGAAACATGCAAACAAAATTATTGCAAGTTGTTGAATTTTAGTTCTCCATATTGAAAGAAAACATGTTTCTTTGCAATCAATCACTAAGGCTTTCTTTCATCTCATAACCCTTTTGAGGAAGTGGAATGCTGGATAGTTACTTGCCTCTGTTCCTGTAAAATTATCAAAATAGATTAAAGCACAGCATTTGTTCCTTAAATTATAGTCCCGTACTTTTGATCTAGGGTTGAAGAATGACAGGTGAAGCGTGTATTTGAGCTACCGTCTTTGAAATTCAGACCTACTTTGGAACCCATTCTGTTCTCAAACTCTTACTCACCATTCAGAATCCCACTCTGCTTTAGAATCCCACTGCTTTTTTTCTACGTGTGCATTTCGCTCGTAGACAAAAGCCTCTTGACCTCTTTGGAGTTGAATCGCGATGCTATTAGGCTCAAGCTTTCCTGTGTATGTAGGCCATTTAAATACTGTTTGGGCCCACAATGCCCTCTCACTGCTTCCATACTTTTTTTTTGGTTGATTCCGAGAGAACTGTCCTAGAGTACAAACTGACTAGCGAAAATAAGTGACACCAATAAGATCATGGAAGAGTCAAGAGGCTATACAATCAGGCGGTTCCGAAAGATAATGCACTCCCGGATCGAAAGCATATGCATGGTGGAAGAGGCTATCGGCCACGAAGTTTCCTTCCCGATGAATGTGCTATAGATGGGCGGAATCAAAAGCATTAAGAAGCTGTCTAATCTGACAGACGAGGCTTAAATAGCTTGCACTAGGTGAACCAACATCATTAATCACATAAGTATTACGGTAAACAATACTTTTTTTAACATTATAGTAGCGTATATGACAAAAAGGGGGACTTGAATTGTAATATATGCAATAACATTTAACTTATACCTAAACATTTTAAGAATATTGGAAGAATTCTAACGTTTAAAAATATTTAATTTAAAATTTAAATTGATGAAAACATTATTATTAGTAGAAAAAGTTTAAGGTTTAAAGTTTAAAAATTCAACCAATATTAAACTATTATAAAAATTGTATATAGTAAATAAGAAGTAAAATTATAAGAATAAATAAAATAAAATATTTTATAAAAAAATATACCAATGTTTATTATTATATAATGGACTAATAATAAATCAAATCTAACAATTTAGAATAAATCTGAATTTAACATAAAACTTAAAATAATAATAAAAATCAAAATTGTATTTCTGAAAGAGGTTGTGTTTTATCATTATCAAAAGTTTCAAATTCTTTAACGATATTTAAAAACTCATAAATCACACTTTCATCCAAAAGATTTGCATCAACTTCTTCTAGTGTATTCAAACAAATTACAAATTAGTAATGTAAAAAATTATTCTCAATTATAAATTAGTAATAAATTATATTTACATTAAAATAATGCTCATTTTAAAAATTAAATTTAAATACTATTATTTTAAATGATGTGAAATTTTAATTCACCTATTTTAATTAAAATTTTAATTATAGACAAACTCTATCCATTATAAACACTTACTGAAATATGAGTTAAAGACATCATCTTATGTAGTTGTTATATTATATTGATGGAAATGAACCATAATGCAAAGAAAGGAAGATAAAGGCACATTACATCTTCTTGAAGTAGACTAGGGAGATTGTCAAGTGATATAAGGCTTCTCATTTGTCCTCATAATGTTTCGTCTTGTCCTTATTTGGCCATTGTGGACGATATTAGACGACTCTTTTGGAGAGAGTGGTGTTGCTCTATTCAACATACCCTTAGAGAAGGAAACAAGTGTGCGAATTTTCTTGTTAATTAAGACTTTTATTGAAGTAAATCATACGTTAATATAGACTTAATATTCAATATACAAAATGCACAAGAGGGGGGTTGAATTGTGTATCCATTTTTTAATACAATCCTCTTTTAAACAAACCTCTTTTCAAAAACAAAACTTGCTTTCTCAAACAATTGAAAAACAGTATTATGAAGTATTGCAATATGCTTCTAAGTATTTATAACAACAACAAAAATTAAAAGTTGAGAGTTGGGAGATGAGAATCGACACAACAATTTTATACTAGTTCACCCCAAACCGTGGGCTAGGTCCAGTCCTCATAATCTTTTCTGAAATTTCACTATACTTCTCAAAGATACAAGTATTATTTTCTTCGAGCTTCTTCAGGTCTCTTACAACAAATATTCTTTTCTGACTTAGCCTCTTCAGGCTATCAGCTTTCTTCCTTCTACTGAAAGATGTTTTGAGCTTTATTACAGACAATAGTAGCTCTAAGTTTAGCAAAATAAAATTTCTAACTTTTTTGAAAATCACTGACAAAATCACTAACTCTTGCAATCTTCGACTCTGACTCGTATTTATAGTCTTCGTTTTCAACTGCTTCTTGATAACTGCTTCTTTCTTCTTGTTTCTTGATCTTTGAAGAAACAGTTATTCAGTTGAGTTCTGTAACTAACTCAAACTGAATAATCATCCAATGTGGTATCGGGTCTTTGTCTTCGATTCTTTCATCTCATTTTCTTCCGTCTCATTTTCGGCTTCGCTTTGTCTTATTTTTCTTTCCTTTTGCATCTCATTTCTGTCTTGCATCTCATTTTTGTCTTGCGTCTCATTTCTGTCTTGCATCTCATTTTTTGCGTCTCATTTCTTGCGTCTCATATTTGTATCTGTTTTGCGTCTCATTTCCTCTTGCATCTCATTTTTGCGTCTTATTTATGTCTTCTGCTTGCGTCCCATTTCTTGCATCTCATATGTGCATATGCTTTGCTTCTCATTTCTGTCTTGCGTCTCATATTTGTATCTGATTTGTGTCTCATTTCCTCTTACGTCTCATTTTTGCGTCTTATTTCTATCTTATACTTGCGTCTCATTTCTTTCGTCTCATTTCTTGTGTCTCATATTTGTATCAGTTTTGCGCCTCATTTCCTCTTACGTCTCATTTTTGTCTTGCGTCTCATTTCTATCTGCTTTATTATTTGGTTTTCATCAAAATTATTAATCATAAAATCATTTTGACTTAACATATCTTTGCACCAGCATAGGAGGGATTTCAGCGGTTGGCCACGAGTTTGATGTGAGAACAAATTGAGCTTCTTGCACTAAGATGCCAGAACAAATAGAGTAGTTTGATGCGATGCAAGAATGAAGTGAGAAGTAGCAGACGCTTGTACAAGAACGAAGGGCTAACTTTAATTAAGGGATTTCATTCCCAAAATTGTAGTTTTAATCATGTTATTAAATGACATAGTTTAGTTAGTCTTCATTAGTTATGTTTATTTTGTTCTCATGTATATAAGTGTTGGAACATATGTCAAGCCACATCAACAAACTTAATGAAGACAATGTCAAAAATGTCACTCAACATCACAAAAGAAAAGGATAAAGAAGACAGCTCATCCAGAGATATTATCATCAAAGAATAAAATCTTCAATAATGTAAGCCACCTGTCGGTCATTACCTTCAATTATATAGGCCATCTACCGGCCATCAGTAGATTCTTCAAATATGCTTTTCCTATTTTTTCTTTTTCTTTTGCTTTCTTAAAATTTTTGTTTTGTAAGCTCCGATCATAGCTTGACATTAAAAAAACACTCAGTTATCATATCCTTGTCCAGACTCTTCCAATCTCATTCTAAGCCTAAGGATTGGTGTTTAAGAGAAAAATAGCAAAACAGGTATGTTTAATTATGTTTTTAGTTTTTCATCATTATTATATATTTTAGTTCAGTTTATTAGTCTATCTTATTCCTGTTAAATGCCTATTTGTACTACTTATAGAAATATTCATCTAGCAATAACATATATTGAAAGAAAGATTTCATTTATTAGAAAACTTATTAAAACTTTTAGAGAAACTTATAATTATTTAAAACAAATAAATGCTTTTGAAACTACTCTTCATAAGTTTAAAGAAATACTAAATCGAGATATAGAAAAAATAAATCGAGATACAGAAAACTATAATCGAGAACAATTAGAATTAAAACAACTCTATAAATAATTTCAAGAACATTACAAATTTCATTATTCATGAATAGTTGTCTTATTTGTCAATTTATGTCATAATTATTTTTAATACATAACTGTACACTCTATAAGCAATTATTAACAGAAATTATTCATTTAGAAACTTGAGTCACTGAATATAGATTAAAAACGAGTCTTATGAAAGACGATGTAACTCTCTATAATTTTTTCTTAATAATAATGGTTTAATTCCTATCAAAGAAAGATTAGACATTGCAATTAATCTTTAAAATTTACATAATCAAAATTTAGTCCATAAATATAACCAACTTATAGAACATCAAAGAATCTCTCCTCAATCTAATTGACTTCAACATGGCTAAATTAATTCAAGAATCTCACACTAACACTAA
>JANTPM010000002.1:20454906-20466782 GCA_025434745.1 Erythroxylum divaricatum
GCAATATTAGTAACATCAATGTTAGTAACACATGGTATGAAAATGAACGATTTGTGCTTGTAAGTCAAGTGAGTATTCTACCTCAATGACACTTTATTAGGTAGCAATTAGAAAGTTGTTCCAAAAGTTGCAACATCGAAATCTTTTTTATTTTTGTGAATGGGGAAATGATCCAATAGGCGAAGATGGTGATGAAGTATATCAAGAGATTGAATCACAACTAAATAATGTAGCTCTCAAAATAAAAGATGAGGATATATCATCATTTAATAGTAGAGATGTTGATTCCAATATAATATAAGCAAATGAAGTATAAGGCAATCTTGTAGTAGAAAGGGATGAAGACTATATTGAAGATGAATTATATGACAATTATTATACTTTGGCTTAATATAATAATGATGAAGAGTTGAATCATAATGCAATTAATGATGTTGATTTTAAAGATCTTGATTATGATGATTGAATGTATCATAAAAGTGCTCTTTTTGTTGTCCTGTTATAAAGTTGATAATATTTATGTATGTTGATGATTGAATGTATGTTGATTATAATGATTAAATGTATCATGAAAATGCTCTTTTTATTGTCTAACATTTATGTTATTAATATGTGTAATGTTGATGATTGAATGTTGTTAATGTTATTAATGTTGATGATTGAATGTATGTTAATTATGATGATTGAATGTATCACCAAAGTTCTCTTTATATTGTCTCAAACATAATGTTGGTAACATTTAGGTTATTAATGTGCGTAATTAATGTTGAAGACTAAATGTATGTTAATTATGATGATTGAATGTATTATGAAAGTTCTCTTTATATTGTCTCAAACATAGTATTGGTAACATTTATGTTATTATTGGGCGTAATGTTAATGATTGAATGTTGTTAATGCAATTAATGTTGATAATTGAATGTATGTTGATTATGAGGATTGAATGTATAATGAAAGTACTATTTCTTTTGTTTTATTGTAATGTTACTAACATTTATGTTTTTTTATAGATGTCCAATATTATGACACTTGGTGGAAACAAAGGAAAGAAGGTGGTAACTATGCAAATTGTAGAATGTAGGGATCTTTAGCTTCAACCAAATCAGTCAGTTGGTTCCATAAGTTCAATTCCTAGCCAACAATAACATTTTCCCTCAAACCCCAATGAAATTAGTTACGCAAGTTTAAAATTTCTAAAACTTATACAAATATATTTCTTTTTCTTTTCATTTTTTTAGCCATAGGAAATAGATTTTGTTCTAGTACATTGTCACAACAAAACAAGAATAATATCCTACCTTTAAGTCATACACAAATTCATTCTGCCTCAAACAACAATGAAGCAACTAGTGCATGTTTTTTAATATTTAACCCCTTTAAATAAACTTATGTTCAAATATATAAATTTATATATTCTAATATTTTCTTATGATTATTGATTTGTTGTTAGCTTCCAATGCTAGTATTAGAAAAAGTTGTAGAGATAAAACTAAATGATATAAATTGTAAGTTATCAATATAGATTGATATTGAACAAGGTCATCCTGTAGACAAGGTCCAATCTATTTTCTAGTGAGTTCAAGATTATTACGAGAACAAAATTACCTTATCTGAAACATGTTAAGGACTTGAAGGAAGATAACTTGCTTGAAAATTCTTTGGATAAAGTTGTGGTAATTTTTTAAAATATTTATCATATTTAATATTTTTTCAATGATTTCAAAATTAGTTATACTTTTACTTATTGTTTACAGTTAAAATTGAATATTGTTGATATTGAGAATCTAAATTTTCAAGTACTTCACTATTAAAATAAAGGACAATGGATTGTTGTTTCAAGTTGCATAAATATTGTAAATTTTTTACTTCTAATGTAGAGGCACGAAGACATGTTCTAAAATGAATGTCTTAAAAAATTAGAATAGTTTGTGTGATTATTAGGCTAATTTGAAAGTTCAGGTTTTTTTTCCCTTAATGTTTACTTCCATTAAGCTTGTTAGATGATTTAATAACTATACTATCTTGTTTTCTTTATTTAGGAAAACTGTGAGAAGGTAAAGGTCAATAGAGCAAAAATGAAAACGCCTCACAATCAAGGGTCAAAGTTAGTTGTAATTGTCCAAAATGAATATGTAAAATTTTTGTTTGCATGTTATATCAATAAACACTACATTATTTGATGTGCCTTGTATTTTTCTTTTATAAAATAGAGTGAGAAGGAACTATATGGACAAGAGTGTTCAAGGATTACGCGAAGTCATTCACTATAAGGAAGGTAAAAGATAGGTGTCAGAAGAAGTAGAAAATATCTACATAAGTATAAAATTTTGTTTAATATTTTAGTTCATTTATTAATGCAGTAGTAAGTAGTAATATTTGGATTGAATATTGGTTTTCTTTTTTTAATTTTAGAATAAGATGCAAGAGTTATTAGAGAAATCTATGTCTGAGGAGAATGAGCTCAATGCAGAAGACATTTGTGATATAGTACTTGGTACACGTTCTGGCCATATGAAATGTCTTGACTATGACCCTAAGCTAAATATTTCAACCTCAACATATAAAACAATTATTCAACACCTTCAAAAAGAAAACAACAAGCTTAAGGCTGCATTACAGGCTAAAATAATCAGGAGAAAAGAAACTCGAGCAAAATTAGCAAAATATGATATGTTATTCAGAAGTTTACTTGGCCCTGATTGTGGTATAAATGAAGATGAAAACAAAGGGTATTAATTCTATTTCGTATACTTTTTTCTTTTAATTCCTGTATGTATTATAATTTAAATTTAATACTTTTTTACACGAATTACAGAATGAATGAAGATGTAATTGATGAGTAATTATATCATGAATGGTAAAGTTATGTGATATTTGCTTTAATTAGAACCAAATACTTATTATTTCATTACTCATAATTTTTTTAGTTAATTTTAATTAAGCTTTTCGGATGATTACAGGTTCATCGACATAGACAACACTAGGTAGTCGTTCGAGTTATGCTATAATATTTTTGAAATCTTCGTATTTGTAATTTATAAACTAGTCTCTTTATTTATTGTTTTGTCTAAAAAATTGTTAAAGTTGTCATTAATATCTTGTATACGAAGAATTTTTTTGTTGGTATAATTTAATGATATTATATGATTTTACTTTTTATATACAATGCTCAATATTTTGAATTAATAATATTTTTATTCGATTTATTTGTATAATAAATTCACAATAAGAAATATGGATACATTATATACAAAATACATTGTTCAATATTATGGATTACAAATGTAACAAATAATATATCGCAACATTATTAAAAAGATAGAAAATAATATTTGGCTGCATTGTGTAAAACGTAGCAAATAATATTTGGCTACATTTGAATGAGACGATTGATTGTAAATCCTATGGTTAAACTAATTCCTAAAGATATTTTTTAATGCATGTTAGGTCATTAAAATTGAGTAGGATTTAAATTTTAGTTTTAATTTATTTCCCCTATGTGAATATTTATAATACTTGTCATAAATAATTGGTTTGTCATTGAGTATTTGATGCAACATATATTTACTCGAGTATAAATGTCAGTTTCTATAAAGAGATTTAGTTTTAAAAATGTGATAATGCTTGATTTTTAATTGAAATATGTTCAAATCTAAAAGGAATGTTAAAATGGGAAATGAATATTTGATTCTAGATATACAAAGTATGTCATACAAATACGAGACATCTTCCCACATAGGTAATCAACTCCATTGGTTTGTAGGAATAGAGATGAGATAAGGTATATGAAATTTATTTAGGTGATAAGGTAATCAACTCCATTAGTTTGTAGGAATAGAGATGAGATAAGGTATATGAAGTTTATTTGGGTGATAAATGAGAGTTCGAGATTTAAAATATTAATATCAATGTGAAGTACATTAAAAAGGTAAAACTAGTAACCTCAAGGCGCAGATGAGTTGATAAGGAGCTCTCTTGGCTTAAGTGAGGTCGTGGGTTCGACCCCCTCATGTATACAACTGTTTAAAACTTGAGGCTAGAGTATTGCTTCTTGCAAGGGAGCTACCTGGCTCAAGCGGAGATTAGTCTGAGTGTAAATAACTTAAAGATGCATTCTCATAGTTGAGGCTCTCCTTAGGACACCTCGTGGGCAACTAATAAAAGAAGAAGGTAAAACTAGTTATTGGCAATTAAATAAACTGAAGAAATGATCTAACATACCAAATTTAGGTCTTGAAAGGTGGACTAAATGAGTAAATAAATGAACTCAAGTAGATATTTGCTATGCCTGCAATGTCATATAAACAACATTATGAGGTAAGGCATATGCTATTATTAAAAAGAGTTAATATTAAAATACAAAATTTGAGTTAAAAGAGATAATATTAAAATAAAATTTGAGTTTATGTTGTTAAATTAATATATCACATCAAATAAATGAATAGTAATTTAACATAATTAAATCTTAGAGTATAAAATATTATTTAATAAATATTAAAGTGTAAAATGGTCCTATAAATATAAATAATAAGAGGAGATAATTTATTTTTTTACACAATTTGCTCTTTTAACCTTGTATTTATATAATGTAACCTGATTTTATAATAATATATCATAATAGAAAATTAGTTTAATTTGACTTAATTTTATTTAATTTGAGTAGAAATTAATTAATTTGGTATTTGGTTTGGCCGGATTTTGGCTGAACTGTACGTTGCCGTTTGGATCCATGAGTTGACTGCTTTCTGTGACGAATCTGACGTGAAGATACCTGTAAAACAAAGAAGGCTTGTCGGGGGTTGTGTCCCGATTAGCCCCTCCGATGCTCAAGTCAGTATTTTTGTGAAGGTGAGGTTGATGAATATAGACCAAAGTTAGGTTTATGATCGCGTACCTCAATTATGGGAGAATTATACCTTATATATGCTTTTGCAGTTAGGTTTAGGTCTTTACGTGTTTGCATGGAAGATTTCCTTCTACAGATGGGCCGAGGAGGGCATGGGCTAGACTTGGGCTGAGGAGAACTTAGATCGGGCTTGGGCTTGACATAGCTATTAAGTATGAGACCGATCTTTGGTGATTGGACCGATCGGCCCATGCATCGTGGAGACTGGATTCTGGCCCGATTTAGCCGACCCGACTACATACCAATCAAAATAAATCGTTCGATCAATACATGTAAAAGAAACTGGATGATGACCTTATTTTCTTTTGTCAAATAATTGGCCGAAATTAAATTGGAGATTGAAATAGGTCTACTTAATTATTTTGTCAATCATTTTTGGGCATCATTTTCACTCCTTTTTCCCCAAAATGACCCTTGGAACAGGATGAAACCCTAATGCTCAAATGAGTTTTAACAACGTCCAAATGGCTTTGCTGTAACACAACCTTCGGAGAAGAGAACCGCCCGATGTTTAACACGTCCTGAAGAGCTGCATCGCAATATGTGTATGTTCAAGACCCCGCTGCCCAGAACCAGCTCTTCTCTTTGCCTATAAATGCACCTCACTCCCAGCGGTTTTCACTCATCCAAAACAAGCCCAGCTTAAATATTCAAGCTCTTGCTTCCTTTAGGTCTATTGTTATTTTTTGCGATGAGAAAGATCAAGTCCAGATTTCAGCGTAGGAGAAGCAGGCAGTTGCAATCTCCCGAGCAGCGCGAAGAAGTTCGGAGTGAGACACTTAACGGTGCGGGTGCAGTCACAAGACTCACAACGGTTGACCCTATCCCGGTCCCAACCCCGGTACCCACCAATCGGCCGGCTTATGTGCTCGCCTTGCCAGCGCCACCCCGGTATAGCACAACCCAAATGTCTTCCATATCATTTTGTCACTTTCTTGCTTTGTTTGACACGCCGATTAGTAACCTAGCTTACGCTTCTTTTCCATTTTAACCTATTTCGTTGTCTTTCCTTTTTCATGTTTAGCAATGGCAATGTTGTGCTTCCTAATGGAACCCAGTAAGTTTTTCAGTACCTCTTTTGTATTTTCTTTTTAACTACGGAAAAGATAAAAACCTTTGAACTTACTCACCATTCTAATATATATTCTCTTGATACATGCAGCAACATTGTCGACGAAGAAATCAATATGGAGGTGATACTTTCAGCAACTTCGATGAACGTTTCTCTCTTACCGGGTCCTCAATTATCTCTTGCGGTGATTGATATTTCCACTGTCTTGTGTTTGCAAAACAGGAAGCTAACAGGATCATCGACCGCTTTCGTGGTGGTGAACTTCAGTTCTTGATTGATTGGTTATTTTTCTGTCTCTTCCTTACCGGAATCCCCTTACCCATATCTGATATATAACCACTTATGATGTATTTATATTTCTAACGTTAAGCTTCTTCTCTATGTCATCTGGGTCCTCAAATTGGCATTGGTAACTATAGGTATCAGGTGAGCATGCATGAAACCCGCTTAATCAACGATATGGCGTCGATATTTTCTCACTTACTCGATCTTGCTTTCCTTAACCAACTAATACCATGTACCTTTGAAATGTTTTCAGGAAGTTCAAGCGCGTTTTGATGAGATGTTGCGTGAAATCGAATCACGCAGAAGATCGGATGCCTAAGTTCAGTTGGCCATGGGAAAGCATCATTGTTTTGAGCTTTTGTTTAATGAGTCCGTGTTTATGTTTTTCTGTCTATGCATCCAGCAGGATGGAGTCTGAGTCTGAGAGATAACATTGAAGTAGTTTTAATGAGTATGTGGAAGGGGAAGCTTGTCTTCTACATACTCAGTCTTTAGCTTTCAAGCTAGTCTGCTAATGAACAATTGTTGACAATAAATTAATTAAGCGTGTGGAACCTCTCTCGTTCTCTCTCACGCACATCCTAACACACACACAAACACACACACAATCTAAAAGCAAAAAACTTGCAATTAAACTAGACATGGGTTCAGAAGATGAGAGTGTTTCACTTCTGATACGTTTGAAAGATTCACAGTAATAAAATGTTAAATTCAAACTTCATCACCTTAGTGTTCATTAATCAAGTCGTTTAGAAACAGGAAATTCATCAAAAGTTAATGCTAAAATTATTATCGAAGTTAGGAGTTGCTTATCTACTGAAACCATACATATACACTATCACAATAATGAATTTGTTGACGAAAAATAATTTCTGCACAGATATCTTTATTAACAATAAGTGAGATCCTTATCTAATTCCTATATGAGGACAAACCACACGCAAGCAAATTTTCGTTTCTTTGTCACAAATTCATACATCATAAATGTTGAAAATAGCCGTGGCTTTAAATTGTTTGAAACCAGAAAGTATCTCCAACTCTCTTTTCTTTTTTCTTATGGTAAAATTATCATTTCATCACAATAATTTAAGCTGTTGTGTGAAACTAATTTTATTAGTTTTATATATTCACTAACACACTGCCTCAAGTGAAAACTTTTTATGTTTGAAACTTGTACAGATTCACTCTATTTTGTGTTGAATAATGAGTGAATGGTAGGATTTGAACTCACGATCACTTGATCACAAAGATTTTGATACCATATTAAATGATCGTTTCACTACAATAACTTAAATTATTGTGTGACATCAACTTAATTAATTTTATATATTCACTTACACTTATAAATCAAATAATAGATAGAAAGACACATTTACGGGTAACAAAAACTTTGCAACGTTTGTTTCCATTAATGCTCTATGGAGAATCTCGTTTTCGGCCAATGAATTCTCAAGTTTGGTTTCGAGTTCTACAGGCAAAATGTGGAGTCTAACCCTTCGATGGCTCTAACCCTGGAAGGGCTACATCCGGACAGGAGCACAGTGGTGTCTTGTCACGTGTGCTCAACAAAACCCACCGTCAAAATTAATTTCTGTCGTACGCTAATTTTGAGATTTTAATCACGTGACGGTATACTCCCACCTGAACATGCAGCTTTTTTTCGGGGCCGTCGAACGTTACATTATGTGCCCGACAAACGGACAAATCTATTGAAAGTGACGTGAAATGCTGTGTCTCAGAGTCAACGTAGAGTTTAAAGACCCCTTCTGTTTTTTTGGCATTATCTGCATGCCCAAAAGCGTGACCCACCGAAGACTTTAAAAGCTATATATGGTGGTTGGTTGGAAACTTGGAATTTTTGCCACTTTATTCTAGCACAGAAGTAGATTGATATAGGCAAAGATTTGCAAGTCTTATTTGGAAATTATCAGCTTCAGAATCATATTAATATTCAGAGTAGGATTGGTCACTGTGTTGCAATCCACTGCCTGATTTTAGTCATTTCGGTCGTGTGTAGTTGAAGAGTGCAGTTTGTTTTCTTATATTAGTGTGACAAAAATGAAATGTGAAGGCCTTCAGTGTTGGACCAATGGTGGTTGACAGAATAAATTCATTTATGTTTTTGATAATAATAAAATGTATAGAATTGATTAAAAAATTATTTCAGGTGATTTGGATTACAATTAAAGGAATAACATATCTACAAATCAAGAGATAGATTGACATATCTACAAGAGATAGACAACTCATCACCAACGTTCAAGGGATAAGAAAATGATTGTCGTGAAGATTATAATCAAAGATATATATCCCAACAAACAAAGGTTGGAGCTTATCTAAAATATGTCCGTTGGAACAAGCACCAGTCGACCAGAACATTATTAGTCGACTGATAATTAATATTTCTGCAAAGTGGGGTTTAAACCAGTCGACCAAGATCAAGTAAGTCGACTAAAAATAAAGGATTAGCAAGTTGGACAATCATTCCAGTCGATTAACATCACACCAGTCGACTGATCGAACAGCGGAGATGAGTGTTTCAACAAAAACGTTTGTTTCAGTCGACTAGCATCCCTCGACCAGTCGACTAGCATATCTACCAGTCGACTAGCACTACATATGATCTGATTCTGATGAAGTCAATTGATATCAAACGGTAAAGAAATATTTTTACAACGTTATGAAGCAATCTTCAACGGCTAATAGATGATCTACAACGTCTATATTGATCCAAAATTCTGCAAATAAATAGAAGAACATCAAGAAATCAATTACTGCAGTCATAGCAAAGCATACTGAATTTTGATCATCATATTATAGCTCTCAAATTGCATGTTGCTCATTCAATTCTATCAAGTTGTGCTGAACTTTATCAATTTTCAATTTCAATCATTGTTATTGTGAATTGAGTGATTAGAGGAAAATCACTGGTGTGGTTAGATTTGTGCCGGAAATCAAATCGGATTGTGAGGTGTTGCTTGAGCAGGAATTGAAGTGGTTGTAAAAGTTCGCACTGAACTAAAAAGTGTACAATATAGTGGTTTGCCAAATCCTAAGTGGGAGCTTAGGTAGAGGACGTAGGTCTTAGCACCGAACCTCTATAAAAACAGTGTTTGCTTTTCTTCCCTACTCTTTTCATTTGATTAATTTGATTGTTTCGTGTGTTTTAATTCTTTATTTTTTGTAGAACTCTGTGAAAAAAGTTTAGACGATCTATTCAACCCCCCTTCTAGATCGCTTTCATCAAGTAGATTTCATCACTATTTTTATTTTAGGGTAGATCTCAAGCCAAGGGAAGCTTGACCTGGTCTGACTCAATGTCATCTCTAAAAGACGGAGCAAATCAAAACTTCCTTTAGGATGTATACTTGTGAAAATATTGAATTATAGTTATGTACATAATATTTTGATATTTAAGTAATTTTAAAACTCAATTTAATTAGCACTATTGACACCAACTAATACGACATGAAATTGATAATATTGATTACAAGAGCTAGAACTTAGAGAATCAAAGAAGCACTAAAAAGACTAAGTTATGATATTTGGGTTGATCAAACTTCTAAGAAATAACAACTAAAGTGAGATTTGAAGCATATTAGATTGAAACGGAGATCAAGTTCTACTGAATGTGATCCAAGCTAATAAAAGAGCTATTAACATGTGATTGGCCGTGTTGATTCCTATTTGTGGATTCAAAAAGAATCATTCTTCCTCCTGAGTTCATGTAAAAAACAAATGATAAATGATAAATATAAAACTTCTTGCTTTCATTTATGGAGATCTCGAGCTCGAAAGCAATAACTTGAATCGATAAACTGGAAATATCTCAAGTAAATTTAAAAGATATTGAATTGACCCTTTTAATTTTCTTAACAAATAAGCCAACTCACACAATTATAGGAATGGAGTTCGTCGGCAAGTCTGAAAATAGAGAACTAGGGCTATCCTGAGGTCAAGATGTTGAACACTTGAGGAGCAATTTGGAGATGGATAGAAGAAGAGCTTAAACCCTTACACTATCCTATAACTAGCAACTTTAGCTATTGATGGGCTAAGGATAGGCTTTAGAAAGAAATGTAAATGATGGACCAAAATGATGATGCATAAGTAAATACCATAAAAAGCTTCACGAGAAGGCATGGACACAGCTAAATGATTCCTGTCCAGGGGTTGGCAAGTTGAGCGAAAAAAGGTTAGGTCCAGAGTGGGTGGAGGGTCCCCAAATGTGTGTGATTCTTTCAAAGAGTGAGGTTTCATTACAAGATGGATGCACTCAACACATTGAGAGATTGAAAAATGTTAGTTTTCTTGAGTAAGAACTAAACACGTTTGGAAAGATGAAGCAGTTTGTTACTCTTTTAAGTCCTTTTAACTATATACCTACCTTGTATTTCACCCTCACGGACTTGATAGAATTCATAAGAATGACGTTTGATCAGTTGGGTTAATTATATGATGATATTTTATATTCATAAGTTTAAGTAATCTTTTAAAAACTGAACTGGAAGTTAAATCGGTAAGACAATTTATATATTTCTTATTATAGGATAATATTGAATATAGAGCGTTAAGATGAAAATAATACATTTAGGCAATATTTAAAAAATTATATTAGTACTTGTCTAATTTTGAAGTCATATAATTTAAGAGATTAATTCTTTTGTTCATGTTTTCATGCGTCACTCTGTATCCGAGACCATCCATCCATTCATTAATGTTAATGAATAGAGAGATAGTCTCGGGCATAAGGTGACACGCAAAAACAAGAAACGGTCACCCTCTACTCATAATTTAAATCGATGAGTCATGTAATTTTGTACTATAAATTATATTAAAAAAATTGATTTAGTATGATATTAATACTATTTTGAAAACATTAAATTGTAATATAATATCATAAATAAAAATAGAGATTAATTCAACTTTTTAAGAAATATTGAAGAATAACTCGTAACTTTAACTTAAAATATATAACCATAAAAGAAAAATGGTAGTAAAAATGATCCCTCATCTTGTAAATGGCCGCCATTGAAGGCAAGACAGCTCCAGGTTTCATGGAACCAAAAAACACTTATCCCATAATAATAAATTTTAATCTCATTATCAAAAGCCTTGCATTCGTACTATTTATTATGGCATTCTTTTAATTTTAAAGTAGGAATGGGCCTAAGCCCGATTGACAAAATCATTGCTAACTAGTTACTAAGTTGATAGCCCAATACAGTTCCTATCACTTAAAAGGTCTTGCTGAGCCTATTTGCTCAACGTCCTCTCATGTCTTTCGCGTAGCCCAGTTAATAGTTTGCTTTCATGGATTTGAAGAGACATGAAAGCCATTAAAACAACAATAATTTATAAAAATTTTATCGATGTGCAAAGTCTTAAAAAGTTTAATAATATGCGATGTTAATAAGGATGGTAATAGATAGGGTTTGATTCAGGTTTTACTCTACCCATATCTATATACATTTTTATGACTTAACCCATATCCATATCCATATCCATCGGTTTTTACGATTTACTACCCATATCTAAATCCATTGGGTTGTTCGAGTTTTTGGATATCCATCGGGTTGTATAGCACATAAAAATATAACTTCTAAATAGAAA
>JANTPM010000002.1:20495818-20506498 GCA_025434745.1 Erythroxylum divaricatum
CTTATGTATCCTTATCACAGGATGACATATTAAAACTTGTTATGATATTATATGTAATTTGGAGTGAAATATCAACTCGGTCTAGCCTGATATCATTTGCAATTAATTTTTTCTTTTTATTTTAATAATAAACTTTTTTTATGAGTGAAATTGATGTTAATAAGTTGTTGGGCTTCGAATTTTTTTTATTTACTGTTATTATTGATTTAATTTTTTATTTTTAGAATTGAGTTTTTAAATTAGCAAGTATGAATGAGATATTAAATGTAGAAATTAGAAATAAAAATAAAGAGTTAGAATTAAGTAGCTTAAGGAGTTAAGTTAGTTTAAAGGAGTAAACAAAAGAAGGACAAAAGTTGTAGCTCATCTTTTAAGCTTTCCAAAGGTACATAGTATGCAATTTTTGGACATTGGAGTTAGAAGTTATGACCATTAGAAGTTGTGATGTTATTTAGGATGGCCAACCACGCACTCTTCACTTGAAATTATAAAAATTTTGGTTTTGGTTTTGTTTCTTTCGATTTTCAAAAATTATAAAAATCGTGATCTTTAATTTTTTCTAATATAATTTCAGTTAATATATTATTAAATTATCTTCAATATATAAACTTCAATTTATATTTGATTTAATAATTAAAAATAATTTAAATAAATATTACGTTTTAGATAAAAAGTTAATTTTTAAAATATTTCATTTTATTTAATTAATAATTTATTAATAAATATTATATAAGAGGTTAAAATAAATTTAATTAATTAAAATTAAAAAACAACAATAAAGCAAGCTCGCGAGGGCGAGCCTTTTTAGGACAAGCTCGCGAAGGCGAGGAGAAGAGCTTCGGCGTGGTGGAGAAGAGCTTCAACCTGGTATAGAAGAGAAAGGAGCTTCGGTAGTGTTATTAACCGGGGCTGAAATATTTTTCTAGGAAAGACCTACAAAGAGTTAAACATCCCAATGTCAGTTCAGAGGTGACATCGATGTCAGCAACCCAGGTTAAGAATTTTTATTATTATTTCGTTGTTTCTTTCTCTCTCCTAGGCCTAGTAATTTGGGTTTTGTATATAGATAATCAAAATTTTGTATTATTCGGTTATTTGTATAAGAACCTATTGGGTATTGTGAAATGATGATTTTAATGTGTTCATTGAACCGTTTAATTGTAAACCCATCGCTAGAATTTTGATATAATCCGTAATTGTTATGTTGACATTCATATGTAGCAACTAATGATTCGTGATCATTAGGGATAACATGAACTAGTTTAAATGACGCAACGTATGTGGTTGCTGTCTTGATTAATCGATTTTTCTAATTTATAATGCTACTGCCTAATTAAATCTAAAGACCGTATCCTAGATTATTCAGTAGTTAGGTTTAATTAACAATTGTATCTTGATTAAACAAAATCTAAGGTAAAACTCAGGTTAATTATTAACTCACAATTAATAGCTGCTAGGAGAGGTTTGAGAACAACAAATTGATGAAATATGCTTAATTAAGGTGTAGGTTGTGATTGAATCAAAGAACCAAGTCCCTATCGAATTCCTCACTTTTATCATTTTTTAATGCTTTCTTTAATTATTCCTCACTTTTATCATTTTTTAGTGCTTTCTTTAATTTGTTTTTTATTAGTTAGTTGCACTTTATTTTCTTCTTTCAAAAATCCAAAACCCCCCGTTAATTCTAAACACTGTTTAATTTTATTTCATAAGCTTTACACACACTCTATGCGAGATCGACCTAGACTCACCACTGCTAGAGTAGTAGGTCTAGTTATTTTATTTTGACTATCGTAACAACGCTATCAATTTTGGTGTCATTGTTGGGGAGTGTGGTATTTTAGTTTTTGTTTGTGATTTAATTGGTATTTTGTATATATTTATTCGTAATTAATATCTTTTCTATTATTTTATGATCTTTTCATTTTTTGTTTTGTCTCTTAAAAAAATCGATATAGATGAAAGTAATTTCTTTTGACTCATATTCTCAATCTTATAATAATATTTGGACTGATTAACCTAACTTTTGTCGTGGATGGGATAATCATCATAATTACTTTCGATAGTTTGTAGGATGCACAACAATTCTCGTACAGAGCAGAAGCTTCCTACCACGACTTTGGTCTATCTCTAGAAGAGTTGACTAATATTGTGAAAGCTAATACTTTGCAATTGTATGAAAATACTCTACAAGTCCAAAAGAATGGAGGGCAATTTCCAAAAAACACATGGTCTAGTGCCCAAGATTTGAAGAGCTAACACGATTAAGGTGCATCTTTAGAAGAACTTGTTAAGAATCTAGCTGCTAATAATTTGCAATTTCAACATAATATGCAGCAGCAGTTGCAAGAATTTTGACAAGAGACAAAAAGTTACTGAACAGAGCATAGAACACCTAATGGGTCAGATGGCAATAAGGCTCAGTCGCCTAGAATCGCAAAGCGAAGAGGAGCGACCGTACCAACCTGAGATGTACCCAATGGCCTTTTGTGTGGAAACTTTACAAAGTGATGAGGAGATTGAGAATTTTGAGGTCAACCCTTAATGAATTTCTTGTGTCGAAGAAGTGGAGAATGAGTTCGAAGCTGAAAATAACACATCTTTGAGCTCGGAGGTAAGTACTGAGTCCATGATTATTTTTGAAACTAACTCTTTACCTTTACATAACAAATTGGAGGAATTAAATGATGAAGAAAAGGTAAGTACTAATTCCATGATTATTTTTGAAACTAACCTTTACCTTTACATAACAGATTGGAGGAATTAATTGATGAAGAAAGAGGTGAAGACAAGTTCAAAATATTTCTAGAGTGTATGGACCCAGTCGAGATTGAGAATCAGAGGATGGGGAAGACGCTAAATGAGGATGATGGTCAACTAATGCCCTATCTGGAAATACCTCATGTAAAAATGGTGCTAACTATAATACCTGAAGATCACAATTTCGTCACGTGAGGAGAAGAAGGAGTCGAGCCAGCGACCCTAAACCAAGGCGCTTCTTGTGGGGTAACCTGAAGTAAATTTCTTTTCCTTTACATTTCCACCCTACTTTTTATATGCATGTATTCTTTTGAATTTTTTTGTTTTACATGTTCATAAGTTTTCAATCAAAATGAGAGAGAATAAACCTAACGAAAAAAATATTTTCTCATTTTCTATTGCTTCTAGGATTGTATAATCATGATTAGAGTGTGGATTGGCTAGAGAATTTTATAGCAATTTTAACATGTACTATTGCTCTTATGATTGGTCGATATGGAATATTTTTAGAAGAGTAGTGACTAATGGTAGACGAAATCAGTGACAGTTTGAGCCTTATTTGACTTATACATCCATATCAACCTCATTGCCTTTTGATAATGTGTGGCTTTTATGACATGTACGTCCCAATTTGAAATTGAATTTTTATTCGAGACCACATTTTTATCACATGCATTAACATGTACATGATTAAGTGTTCTTTATTTTTCATAAACTACATTAGCCAAATAACCTATTCTATTGATATGATTTTTCCTTTGATAAACCCCTTTGAACTTTAGCCTTTTTTTTTGTATCAACCATATTACATGCTTTATACCTAACCAAATGTCCTAGCCAAGCCATAAAGCTAGTGGAACATTTGTGATTGGTGAGTTTATGGATTTACAAAAGTGTAAGTGTGGGGGTGCACATAAATGTGAGTTGGTTAATGTTGAGATGTTTTGTTTTGTCTTATTATTAAAATTCACATGTTGTTATAGTCTATTTTAATTTTTATAAGGGAAAGAAGGAAAGAAAAGAGAAAAGCAAAAAGAAAGAAAAGGAAAAGGAAAAAAAGAAGAAAAAGAAAAAACAAAGACTGAAAAAAATTTGTTTATAAAATGCATCAAAGAGGAATTGCATATGTGTTGAAAAATTGTTTATGGTTTGTGTATCTTCCTAGAGTTGTAATGAATGTGTTATTTGAGTATGTTGAATATGAGTTTGATGTTGTCTTGGAAGGTTTACTCTTGTGATTTCAATGTATTGTTGGCATAAATTGTATCAATGATTCCTTTAGATTGGTATATGCTTCATGTCGTTTGTGTGTGAGAGTTGAATGGGGTTGTGAAATATAAATGTTTCATTCATCATAGTTGATGGTACCCAGTTTTTTATGAGTGTTTCCTTGTTTTACTAGCTTTTACGACTTTCATGCTACATGACCCAAGTAAATCTCACCTTATCTTTGCCCACATTACAACCCTAAAAGTCCTTTGATTAGTGATTTTACATGTGAACATTAGTGGTGGAGAAATGAAATGATATACAAAGTAATGGATTGTGATGATCATGAATGTGTTGAGCGTACCCATGCATATATTTTAGTTAAACACATTAAACACAGACGAGGAGAAGCTAAGAGTTGCGTGCATGAGAGGTCTACGTTTAACGTAGATTGACGTTGTGCAGGGCATGAACAATGGGGGTGGACCAAAAAACCCCACTTAAAATTGTCACTACTGAGCTACAGTGAGAAGCATGAAGAGAAAAGAGATTTAGTGTCATGGAGAAGAGCTTCGGCCTGGTGGAGAAGAGATGCGACTAGGACAGTAAGAAGAAACGAAGCTTTGGTAGGGTTATCTATAACATCCCATTACCTGTGGGAAGGTTAGAATGGTAAATGTGAGTGATTAATGAGAGCTTAGAGATGTATTTGCATGCTCATGCATAATGTGTCATACACATACATGAGAATAATGAAAATTTTGCACATGAACATAATTTTACACGCATTCATGAATAATTACAGGTATAATTAGATTGAGCTGTGATTTCTAGGAGTTTTAAGAATTATAAATTTTATGTCTATGGAAAATTGTGGTTATATATGTTGAAATTTTGATTTTTGGATATTGTAATTGTTGATGTGAAATTTCTTGGGAAATTTTGGAAATTTTAGTCAAATTAGGAATAAGTATTCGGAAAATTATGGAAAATAGGAAACAGAAATCAAAAGAAGATTTGGAGATAGTTGAATTGTAAAGATGAAAGTTAAGGGAGTTAGCTTCAAAAGAAAATAAGTTAGAGCTTGATGTGAGGGAAGTGACAAATATCTCTTAGGTTGTGTACTTTTGCTAGAAGTAGGCTACTATTCTCTGAGAGTTTATAGGTTAAGTAATATGTCTAAGTTCCTTCTTCATCGTCATCTTTTTCAAGTTTTCTTTCCATACACAGTGTTTCCATCAAACACCTCGTAAGAGATTCCTCTGTTTTTCCTTCCTACACCAAGCCACTTTGCTATTTTTGTCTTCCACCCTAAAAAAAACCTATCCTTACCTACTTCAAGTAGATGAACAAGTGATGCTTGGGAGTTAGAGCTAGCATTGTTTTTGAAGAATTTGAAGTGAAACCACGTAAGTTTTGCTTTAAATATTATGGGTATTGTTAAAATGAAACTCGAATGATGAGAAATGTAGGATTGAGCACTTGATTTTTTGTGGGGTTGTGTGTGTCAAGGATGATCAAATATCTTTGTAAATGCCATGTTGTATCATTGTGAATGATCATTAATGATGAATAATGTGTTATAGAGATGTTTTGGAAGTTAGATGCTACATTATGGAGTGAGGGTGAGTGCAGAAAATTAAGATGAATGGGTACATGTTTGATACCCTATTCTTGGGTTAAGGATCAATTATAGACCATGATTTTGTTGTGATGGATATATTAAGTTAATTGGATAGATAATGATGAGGAAATGTAATGGAAGAGATAATTTAGGTAGAAGATGAGTCGGATATAAAATATTGAAAGTTTGAAATCTGAAAAATGTTCACTGAATATGCTTCAATCTTTTAGCTATAATGTTTCTCTAGTTGTCCAAACAAGATTATTCTTGATTTGGATTAACATAGAGATATGTGGCTATATTTCATATGAAGACATCGAATTTCAATTCTGTCTCTAAAAATCTCAAAAATTATCATGAAGTGAGAACTGGGTCCAGTACATTGGGAGTTGAATGTAAATTTCGTGTTCTGATTTTGGGAGAAAATCTGGATTAATCTAGATAGATTTTGGTAAAGTTTTCTTCTTGAGAGTTGTAGATCTTTCTCTTATATTTCCAACAGTATATAGTATGGAATTTTTAGACATTTGACTCGAAAGTTATGATCGTTATATGTGGAGATGTGAAAAGTAAGATACGAAAAGTAAGACGCAAAAAGTAAGACGCAAGAAGTAAGACGCAAGAAGTAAGACGCAAAAAGTAAGACCCAAAAAGTGAGACGCAAGAAGTAAGACGCAAAAAGTGAGACGCAAAAAGTGAGACGCAAAAAGTGAGACGCAAGAAGTGAGACGCAAAAAGTGAGACGCAAAAAGTGATACGTAAAAGTAAGACGCAAAAATTAAGATGCAAAAAGTAAGACGCAAGAAAGTAAGACAATAGGAATTAAGACGAAGTTACTGTACATTCTAAGACGAAGTTACTGTACAAAGTAAGACGATTGAGGTCATAAATATAAGTGCTTCTTTTGGTCATAACTTCCTCTCTAGACATCCAAATGACTTGATTATTAAACCATTGGACTCGTAAGACATTGATCTACATCTATACAAAAAAATCATAACCCTCTGAATCAAATTGAGAAAGATTTAGTGAAAAAGTGAAACGGGTACAGTGGATGTACCCTTAGATGGTATGAATTGGTGTTATTCTACTTAACATACTTCAGTATTTTAATGATATCTTGATATGTAGAGTTCCAAATGAGATTATTTTTAATTTAGAGTAAACTAGAAATATAGAGCTACAAATTGTATGAAAAAATCAGATTCTGAATCGGACTCTAAGAGTTTCAATTTTTGGATGGAAGTTAAGTATAGGGTACTGTCTCAGAATAAAAGCAGTTCCAAAATATTTGGAGTATAACTTTCACATTATTGAACCAAATTGAATGATTTTGATGTCATTGGAAAGATACGACATAGAGGATTACTTTTCTAGAGGAGAGTTTGACCAAATTACTTCATTTTCACCTTCTGATTGTATATGAACAATAGACCCGAAAGGGGTGTCTTGGAAAAATCTGAAGTGATTCAATGAGAAATGAATTATGAGTTCAATGGGTTTAATGAGGCATAAACCTAAGTATAAGTTATATTTAGATGAGTTTTGGTATGGGGATAGTTTTGTAAAGAATTTATAAAGTGATATCCGAGATTATTATAAACGTGCATTATACATAATTCATTTCATATATGTGCATTTTTGGAATACACTTATGATTGTGCAAATTGTGATATATGTGTATGTTAATTATTATAGAAGAGCAATTGGAACGTCAACCTCCGGATGTTGCCAGCACTTCCAGGCATTAACTTCGGGAGTAACTTGTAAGTAACTTAGATGGTTTCTCTTAATTATTGTATGCTTATAATTATGTCTTAAATAATGAATGAATGTGAATGTGAGACCTGTGTGCTTTATATTGTGATTGATTGTGTTACATGCATTTCATTCATAAATGCATAATCAGATAATGGGAGTTGTGACGAGAGTAGCCAATGATCAGAGCTTAAAGGTCAACGAATAAAAATGAGCCTCGAGCTCACAAGCATTTCAGAGCCTCAGGCTCAATGTGTAATATGCCTTGTATCCTCATCGGATAAGGGACAATTATTAATGAGCTCGATATCCAAATTGAATACGGGACAGTTTAGGCACTCAGTCACAACAACGTAATAATTAGAAAGTGTCTCATGAGCATTTCATATGTATCTTGTTAAGTATGTTTGATAGAGTGAAATGCAAATTGCATATGTTTTAGTGAAATTGTGTTATTCATGTGAAATGCAAAATTGTGAAATAATTGTGATATGAATTGATGTGTTGCATTATTGAGTGGACCATCGATGATGGTTACCTCATTGAGTTCACAAAACTCACGAAAATTGCAACGTTGTCATTCAGGACCAATAGACGACTCTAGCTACTGAGAGGCTCTACTAGCCGTGTAAATTATGATTGACAAGAGAAGTCATGGCTCAAAGGTCGGTCAGTTGGGATTTTTGGATAGATTAGTTAGATGGCACATAGTTTCCTCATTCATGTAGTACTATTGTATTAGGTTTTGATGATATACATATGGAGATTGTTGAAAGTCACAATGTAGACAACTGGGTTCTTATGAAATGAATTGAGGAAAAGGTTGGTTTTTAAAAAATTGTGCTTTTCTTATGATACTTTATAAGTGATTTATGATACCATGCCATGAGAAGAGAGTGTAGTGATTAAACATAGCGTGCCCTTATCCTAGGGTATATGCCCGAATGACCTCCGGGCATTCAGGTGCGTATCCTGGGGTAAGGGGACACTACAATATCTATCCAGATCAATCCAGAAGTTTCCCTGAAGTAAGAATATGGACTTCACATTCCTTCACTAATGTACTACACCCAGTTCTCAACTTCATGATAACTTTTGAGATTCTTAAAGACAGAATTTAAATTCAATATCTTCATAAGAAATGTATCCATATGTTTTTAGTTTAATTCAAATGAAAAATCATCACATTTGGATAACTAGAGAAAAAGTTATGGCTAATAGACTGAAGTACACTCAGTGAGCATTTTCTAGATCAACTACCAATTTTGTTTCCAAAATCTTTCCTTATCACAACTCATACCAAGATCACTCTTTCTACTCCCTCTACCTCTCATTTTTAATAAAATCACATTTAAAATCAATTATATCCAGAAGTTGTCAATGAATACATGTACCATTATTTTTATGTGTAAAGATTCAATATTTATGTGCATATATGCTAACATTATGCATGAGCAAGAAAATGCATTTCTTTAATCTCTCTTTGAGCTCACATGTACCGAAGTTTTGAGTCCTAACTCTTAGTATGGGAATGGAATGTTACAGAATACATGTATGATAAGATAAAATAAATAAGATCAAGGAAGATTGAAATGCAAGGTATGATCTAAGGTATAGCATACAAAACCTCCTCAATGATTGATTCATTACCCAAGATGTCATATATTCTTAACAGAATGACCATGAGCTTTGGTCGTATGCTAGTCACTCGAGTTATTAGACAAGTATAGGAATATGTAGATATCTTATTAAGTAACTGATCATGTGTGAGTGGAATATAATAATGAAAAGACATACCCAACGAGTTTAGCATGTGTGACCTTTCAAATTATTAACTGTTAAAAAATAATTAGTGATGTTATCTATAAATAAAAGCTAATATGATTAGTAAAAAGAATTGATAACAATCATCTAAGAAAACATAAATTAAATAGGAGGTTTCATGCAAGAGTCCTTTAACTAGTAGAACAATAATTAAATTCAAGTGAGTGATTTGATTCGTTAATGATGCATATGATTTGAAAATATCTTATATATATATCTATGTGTTATATATATTTCCTTCAACAATCATTTTTATGCAAACTGAAATTGGATTATTAATAAATACCAAGTTTAAATAATTAACGTACAACAAATCAAAAGACAAACCTTTATAAATACTCGAACGATATATGTTGGGAAATCAGGACAAGATCTGATTCCTATTGCAGAGGAATAATTATAAAACTTCATAATTTGATTCCCTAAAAATCAAGATCACTTTAATTCTATAAAATGATTAACAATTAAATTATAATAAAGCATAAATCTTAATTTGTACCTTAGTCGAAAGCTTGATCATATTCTTGTTATATCCTTTAAACTGTTTCAAAAATTGATCCATCTCAACTACTATAGCTGCACAAATATTTAGCCTCTAATGGAATCCACAGAGCAGGTTGAGAAAACTTCTCTTATAGAGAAGGTTAAGCAAAAAGTGCTAACTCTATTAGAGATTAAGCCTACTTGTAATAAGTTTTAGTCATTTTAGTAATTTAATTGAAATTAAATTCTAATTTTAATTAAACTTTAGTTAGAATTACCAATAATTCTAATTAAATATCAATTATACCCAAATAAGATCCAAATATTTCTAATTAAATGCCAATTATTCCCAAATAAGATCCAATATTTCATATTGGTCTTTATATGTTAAATATCTCATATTTAATCATAAAGTTTAACAAACTTTAAATTCAAGTCTAACTTGAATAAAAAATCTTTGCTCTCTTCAACTTGTTCTTTATTCAGACCCATTAGGTTCCCAAATATGTTGACAATGATTATAAATAATAATTCTAATTCATAATTAAAATTAGATAAATTAAAATCCTTTTAATTTATCTTTAATTCTCCAATTAAACAATTTACAATCATAGACTAAGATTGGTGTCTAGCAACATATTATGACCATCCAAATATTAAGGAATGTCAAAGTGATTTTGACTAACCTTTTTGTATGTGATTTTTTTTGTATAATTTAATTTTTTCGTCATACAATATTCCAAATAGATATAGAGCATGAAATTAATATCTACTATAATTTAAGTTCAATCGTATTAGTTCTCCATCATTAGTTATTGATTCAATTATTGAAATTTGTAAACTATTTATAAAATTCCATTATACTTTAACCAAGTATTTTTCGAATCAGTACTAATTAAGAATGTAACACCCCACTCCCGAGTGACCCGAACCCGATATCGTTGGTGATATCCGAGTCCGTGCCCCACGGGGGTGGCGTACTACATCAGTCGGTCGATAAAACTTGGTATACTTTTTTTTTG
>JANTPM010000002.1:20515788-20532996 GCA_025434745.1 Erythroxylum divaricatum
AAAAAATGTATATTTTAAAGTTTGAAAGTTTAAGTTAAGTTTACAATTAAATAAATAAATAATTAAATAGTATGTTTAAAAATTATCTTATATATAATATATATAAAATAAAAATTTATATATTTATTAGTCACCGGTTCGACCACGGTTAAATTTCGATTGAACCATTAACCCTTAAATCAGTTGTTTCTCCGATTCAATCATCGGTCCGATTTTTAAAATATTGAACATTACAACTGTTGAAAAGTACAACGGTAAAAAGGGTAAATACAAGAAAACACTGTATCTTGACCCTTAATCGTTCCTGCCGACTAATTTGCCATTGTTTGGTTCCATGTCCCTCGCAACTCGCAAGTCGCATCAAACTGCATTCAACCAAACAGCGCGTGCGTGTTAGTGTTACTTGTTTGCTTGCTTATCCTACGCACCCCGGCAGCCCCCCTACCTCCTCCACCCACTCCACAGCGTACCTGCAGTGCAGTCCGTTTCTCTGTTATTAGAGAAAGTTCTGCTAAAATGCCAGACGCTTCATTTTTCTTGGGCTATGTTGAGTTGATGATCGCAAACAGAAACCATCCCATCACATCATACGATTCTCTTTTTTAAGTTCTCAAAGCGAGAGAATCACTTGCTAGGCGCGTCAAGTCATGTAGATGCGTACAAATACTGATAATAACCAACAAAAAGTTTTTATTGTTTCCACTTCCCTGCATGACGTCCCCTTTTTGCAGCATTTTAGATCGTCGTTTTGCTCCTTCGCCACGTCCTTTTCTTGCGCCTGGCTTTCACCTCCACCATTGTACGGATTTCCCTTCTTCTTTGCCCCCAGGAAGAGTTGTATCTATGGAGCTTTGGTTACCTACGTTGTGCTTATCCATTTCGAGCTTTGTTTTGGAGAACTAGATGGGTCTCGTCAGATAAGATTTGTGGGATTCTTCGGAGATGGGGGGTCTTCATGATGTTTGCGGTGTTCGGCTTTGAGAGAGGATATCTTGGTTGGTGTGTTTGGGAGGGTAGTTTGTAGTTCTTGTTTTCCGGGGAAATGAATGAAACGGCGGGGAAGTCTACTTCATGCTTGGCGATAACGGAGAAAAGGGCTCAGAGGCCTGGAGGTTGTGTTGGCATTTTCTTCCAGCTCTTTGATCGGAACCGACGATTTGTTAAGAGAATGATGTTCTCTAAGAAACTGCTTCCTCCAGGTTTGTCTTGCCTTATCTCTCTCTCTCTTTTTTTCAATAACATTCGCATTGGTTGGTAGATTTTTTGTCTTTTGTTTTAGTGCATTGGTCATGGAGGCACGCACTTGACCTAGGAGTGTAAAATGGATCTTGTCTTGTCTCATTTCTTCTTAGCTTATTGTATTTTTGTTTCCTTAGCTCGCTCAAAGCAAGGGTCAAAGAGGTTTGGAGGGGATGAGAAAATGCCCAAGGCCAAGCTTCATTTGGTATGCCTTGCTTCTATGAACTTTTAAGTCCTTGCTTTCCCCTTCATGTTTGGGTCAAGGATAATGTTTGCTAGTTTAACTGTTCGTTCATTTTTCTTGTGTGCTTTGCTCATATTGTAGATTGCTGACGAGAACAGTGGAGGTTTTCCCAATGTAAAGAAAAACGGACATCGCGGTATTAC
The DNA here is from genome assembly GCA_025434745.1 of Erythroxylum divaricatum. Classification (NCBI taxonomy): domain Eukaryota; kingdom Viridiplantae; phylum Streptophyta; class Magnoliopsida; order Malpighiales; family Erythroxylaceae; genus Erythroxylum; species Erythroxylum divaricatum. Next base: position 20,517,415 of record JANTPM010000002.1, read on the forward strand.
AGAACAGAAGCATGAAATGCGAGCTCCTTGCCTGGTTGCTAGGCTTATGGGTCTTGAATCCTTGCCGGCAGTTAATCGAGATAAGTACAAGAAAGCTTTAAATTCTGTTACTTCTGGTGTTAGACAAGAGGATGTTGCTAGCTGCTTTGGAGGGTCTGATAGGGGCGGCCTGAAAATGGACAAGGGAAGTGCTAAAGTTGAATCTAGACCTCAAAAGCTTCAGAAGACAGAGCAAATTGAAAGAAGAGCAGTGACAAGATTTGGAGCTGACGCATTGCAAATTAAGAGTGTTTTGTCGAGGTCAAGAAAGCATCATCCTTCCAAGCTTGCTTCGCCAGTGAAGAGTCCTAGGATATCCTCTTCCAGGAACGTGTCTAGAGCATCTAGATTGATTGATGCTGCAACAAGAATTCTGGAGCCAGGACTGCAAGCCACCAACAGAGCAAAGAGTGCTCTTACTTATTCGAATCCTGCTAAGTTTGCTTCTGAGCAGGGGATTATGACTGAAGGAACAAGAACTATTTCATCAGATGTCATGGAACAACTACCACAGAGCATAAGCCATGACATAAGTGCAAGTGAGTCTTTGTTGGGGCAGAATTCTTGCCAAAACTGCAGTAACGTGCTTAATTTAATAGATTCTAGAGCAAATTTGGATGAGCAGCAGCTCATTTTCCTACCCTGTGCATCAAATTTGGTTAGTATCTCCACTCAGGGGTTGAATGGGATGAAGCCAAGCCCACATGTTAGCTCCCTTGGGGAGGAAAGAGATGTAGTTGAGCAAAAGAATGGGGACCAACTATGTACGGCTGCTGAAAAGCAAGATGGTATACGACCTCAAGATGAACCAGTTGCTGACGGGAAGTCTGTCTGTCAACTGGGCCAAGTGCAGCGGCAGTCAAGAAGCCAGCAATGCAGGCCTCAAAAGGACGACCCATCTTCTTTAGCACTTAAGCAACATGAAATGGCAGTTGGGAGCGAAAGAACTCCAGCAAGAGTCAGATTAAATAATGCCCAAAGCCGAAGAGCTTCTGCAGCTGCTAATACTATTAGTGGGGCCAAAAATTTTGTTGCTCTGAACAGAAATTTAAGTGGTAGCAGCAGGCAGAGGATGTCCACCAGAGTGGATGATTCCACAATTGATGGAGATAGAAAATTTTGTAACAGGAGAGATGATTCCTTTTCACAGATAAGGAGCCCAGTGCGCAAGAGGAGGACTGTAAGTGCAAATATCCAAGTTGGAAGCACAGGATTTACCAATTCAATGTCTGTGGGAAGTGGAAACAAGACTGGTGTTGTGCGCGGCAAAGATATGATGCTTAATACTCCCTCAAAAGACCAAATGTACTCCAACAGCAGATCAGAAGGTAATAGAGCTGGTGGAAACAAGGACAATACTGTTATCTCTTTCACATTTAATTCCCCATTGAAGCAGAAGACTAGTATTTCCGCAGATATCAGAGGGAGGCTTGACCAAATAGATGTGAATCCTTCACATCAAAAAGTAGCTGCTTTGGAGGAAACTAGTAACAAGGCATATTTCCAGACGCATTGTCCTTTAAGAGGAGATGCTTTAGGCTTGCTTTTGGAACAAAAATTAAAGGAATTGATATCTCAAGAAGATGATGAATTTGCTTCTGGTGGCAATATTCCCAAGAGATCCATTGCTATGATTCTCCAAGAACTAATATCTGCATTGAATGCGGAAAATCCTATCCTTCCTGATAATTGGGTGTCCCAGGTTTTATTCACCATTCACTGACACTATGACTGCACTATCTCTTAATGCCTTTGGGATTTTTCTGCATTTTTCTTGCTTTGTGGACGCTAAAATATATTCCTACAAATCAATTTATTTACAATGATTTTAAGAAACCTACGTGTGTCTTAACTGTTTTAGTTTGCATCTCTTGTGAATGGTGGATTTTATCTTTCTCCACAGCAGGACTAATTACTTTGCTGAATTGGCCAAGACTGGCCTGAAACTTTAGATTAAGTAGAATGTGATGGTGGTGAACTGATTGTGGATTTTGGCATTAAGTTGTTGCTTTGACAATTGATACTTCCCCATGATGACTAAGGTCTTAAAGTTTTCCCTAATTGTTCGCTCATTTATAATGCTGATCATTATAACTTTTGAAGAATCATAAATTAAGCCCTTCAACTTTGTTCACCGCACAAGCTTCCGCATGGCTAACGTGAATGGCAATGACTAATGAGTGAAAGAGTTAATGTTGGCACCGATATTACCATAGATGGATTTTCTTTCTTTCTTTCTGTCAAAGAAATTGCCATTCCTGCTAAAGTCTAGTCTGAACTTATCTTTATGTTGGCCCCAACTTTTCTTTCTACTTCGTAAGTTTATGTGGGCTTCTGCAATGTGCCTCACACAAGTCTGGTTTCTGTTGTTGCTTTCCTCAGAGTGAAAAAATGAGCGATGGCCCTTCGATTAGATTAACACGTCAAGGTGAACATCTGAGTCCTGCATCTGTTCTTGAAGCTTCCTTCTTCAATGATAGTTGCTTATCTAGCAGTCTGGATGACAATTCAGGTAAAAAAGTTGATCCATTTCATGCTAATTTTATCGTTTCCTCTTGTTTTTGAAATGTTGAATTGCAAAAGAAAAAAAAAGAATTTGGTGATTAATATGCTCCTTTGATGTCTAAAATTTAATTTAGGACAACTGCTGCCCCTTGACGCTATGGATTACTCTTACAATCAGCCACCTCCTGAAGAAATAGAGACTGATATTCTGGATTCAGTAACATTGATGAACGAAGGGATGACAGGGGGCAAGATAGTGACTAACCTTCTTAGCTACATATCTAGGATATTGCAGAGCATCAATCTTGCAGGTGGTGGGCTAACAGATGACAAGCTCACCCATGCGAAGGAGGTTATCCTGAAAGCTGAACTTTTGTTTGGGAATGCGGCTCTCCAAAATTCTGATAGAATGAGAAGTTTTCTCATAGGACCTGTCCTACTTGACGAACTTGAATCAGTCCATGGTGTCCAGTGGACAAAATTTAGTCATCTCCTTGGTTTCAGTGAGAGCAAAGATGATAACATTGTTAGAAGGTTCCTTTTCGACTGTTTAATAGAGTGCTTAGATTCAAAATATGGTCGGTACAACAATTCTGGGTTTAGAACATGGAAAAGAGTCAAGTTCTGCAAGAATGCTGACATGCTGATTCAAGAGGTCGAGGAGGAGGTTAAAAGGTGGACAAGTTTGGCAGGGATGATCCCGGATGAAATAATAGAGTGGGAGATGAGTCACTCATTAGGGAAATGGACTGACTTTGGAATTGAAGCATTTGAAACTGGCAGTGAAGTTGATTGGGACATACTTGAAATGTTGGTCGAGGAAATCGTGATAGACCTTTGGGAATGCTGCTTGGGAACCTGTTGAAATGTCTATAGATCCTGCACATCGTAATCTCTTTTTGATTATCATGTAACTTAACCCGTTTCTTTGGGCCTCGAGTGATTTGATCATTTCTTTTTTTGTTTTCCAACTGAAGGGTGATCATAACCTGGAAAAGCTGTAGGATGATGTAGATGTTGTATATGATGATCTGAAACCTGAACGTGCGTTCATGGATAACTAGACAAAATAGTTGGGAATTCTTGACGGTATGTTTTCCAAGGACAGATCCACATCTCCCTCAACCTTGGAATTGCCGTTGTGATCGATCGTTACTTATCCCTCAGTATTTGAATAAGAAGCTTACCGTTGAGTGAATTATCAACGCCTTCATTCCATTAACAATCAACAAAGCTAACAAAACAAAATCATAATTTTGCAGTTGACATTTAATAGATATCTATGAAAAAGCAAGGAGAAAGAGTCCCTATTTTTTTGACACCAAATATTAAGTTTTCTTGTATGTGACATAAGATTGCATTAAGTTGATTGCTAAATACATATTTCTATGCCAAGATTTGCCACTGAATGCTGATAAATTCATTAATTACACAATGAATGCTAGTAAATGCAGAACATCTCTTGTATCAATGTGAGTATAAAAAGATGGATCACAAACCAATCTCAGGATCGATTGATCACAATTAATGAAAGTCAGCTAACAAACAAAACCACAGGTAAAAACAAAGGTTCTAAATCTTGATTGCTGCGTCCTGGCTAAACCAATAATGAGGGGTAGTTTGGTTCTGATAAAAGTCTCGAGCTTTCTCAGGCGTAAGAAACATAAACAACGCTACATCCAACAACAGTTCCGAATTTGAAACAATGTTGTTGGAAATTGACATCTCAAGTTCCCAAAAACCATTTTTATCTCTCGTGTGTATTATAATCGTATGTGAAACATGATTACATCCGGAACTTTACATCCATCAATAAAAAGAACAGCAACATAGACCTCAACAGCGTTTCTGTCAACTCATTCAAGTGAAATTGTTCATTGTAGCAACAAAAAATGATTACTAGACAATAGTACACCAGCGATGTTGGTGATTTTAAAACAAATAAAATACCAAAAAGCAATCAAATTAACAAACCCAAGCTTTGAAAAAAGCCATCGCACATGAACTGTGGGAGTGTTCGACAACTACGTTAGAATTGTCTGTACCCCAAAACAGTTTTCCCACCTCTTCCTCTCCTGTCTTCGCCATTAATGGCATTGGATGCAGAAGTACACAATCCCTTCAGTTCCTGAATGGTTGCATAGCTCTTTCTCGCTACGAGCCCACCATTGACATTCTTTTTCTCTCCTGCATTGGCCGACTTGCTCCCTCTTGAGTTCGACAGAATTCCTTTAACCTTTGACGAGTTCTTTGATGGGGGTGTCAACTCTAGTGGTGGTTTTCTGTTCTCTTTTCTCAACGTGGCAGAGAAATCAGGCACTGACTGGGCCAAAAAAGAAGACCCTTTTCTTGAATTGGTCAAGTTTTCTTGAAACTTGACCTGTTTCTTTGGTGGGGTTTGTTTGATGATTTTACACTCTTCTTCTTCTTGTAGCCTTAAGCTCTTCATTCTCAGCTTAGATTCTCTCAACTCCGCATATGCTTTGTATCTTGGTCCTCTCTCCGTGATGTAGCTCTCCGTCATGAGTTTGAGGGCAAGTGGCTGGTGAGAATTCGATGAATTCTGAGCTAAGATTAGAGAGACAGGATCAAGAGAGTGGAGAGAAGGATTTTCGGCCATTGTTGATGGTTTTGGGAGATGGGTCGGCTTGATAAGTTCTTTAATTGCTTTTGTAGTTTTCTTCATTGGGGGTTGGGCTGCTTTCTGGGTGATCGCTTAAACAATTTGATTTTGCAACGGTCTAAAAGAACTGGGAATGCACTTTTGTCTCCCTTGTCTTATAAAAACTTCAACGTTATTGTTCAAGTGGGGCCCTTTAGTAGATGCTACTGAAAGGTTGAATGACACTGGATTCTAGTGGAGGTGATCGATGGTTTTTGGTTGGACGCGATTTGGAGTGAGTAAGCAGGATTTTGTGGGATCTAAATAGTATCATTGGAAGGGTCAACTTTTAGTCTTATATCCTGTTCTTTCCAGGGCGGCCATTTCGTGGCTTCACGTTTTCCTTTCCGTTTAATCAAAGGAAAATGCCCTTAAAATATCATCCAGTCCAATGAGCAAACGGCCATTTCTGTGTTTTATCCGGTGTTTTAAAAACCGGACCGAACCGGTTAGACCAGAGAACCGATGAATGGGAGAATGAAACAATCCGGTTTAGGCTGTACAAATCTTCTCAGTACAAATCTTCAAAAGGGGAGTTCACATTTCAATCAAACTCGCTTCTGCACTTACACTGGACCTCACAGGGAAATTTCAATAGTTGAGGAAAAAGAAAAAGGAGATACATATGAACATACGATGAATTAGAGGGAATTGCGGCAGTCTTGTGATTCAGAAAGCTCGTGTTTTCAGAAATTTCAATTATAAGTTTGCACAAACTTTAACGGCCTGTCATTTTTTTTCGCCAGCTTCAAACTTTATGATACTTGTATTTCTGCCCTAGATTGAATCTTGTAATATTACGGTTAAACCCATGACGGACCAAGTTCCTCACAGCATCAATCCCTTGTTCCAATGCTGCATCAATCTGTTAAATAGCAATTCACGATAAGAAAGTTGAAGCAATGCCACGAAAGTTGCTTTATCTCAGGCATGATTCAGTGAAGACAGCTTGACCAGAATGCAGTTTACAACTACAGTAAATCAAGTTTAAAACATGGGAGTAAGTACTAGGCGATATAATAAAAGAAGCAACATACGTGCTGTCTCTCTGTGGAACTAAACTTCTGCAAGAGAAAAGCTTTCATGTCCATAGTGCCAGGAGGATCCCCAATCCCTGCAAGGATGGAAATATATTCAAAATTCTAAATTTCCAATATAGATAACACTTTTTGATGTTGAATAACAATGTTTTATGTCAAAAATAAGCCAGGAATTAATGACCTACCTATACACAACCGAGGAAATCCACGGCAACCATCTAAATGATCAATCACACTCTTCACTCTGCACACAGAGATGAAAAATAAAAATCTAGATCTCTCTGAGTTATGACTTCCACAATTGCAACAAACCAACAGATGCTCTTTGGAAGCGTCACAATGCAGGCTCTTCCAGTTAAATTGATACGAGTGGATCGAATGGGTAACTTACTTCAATTCATCAAGAAGAAGTTGTAATTTAATAGAATACATACCTAAAAGTCCTTGTGGAGTATTGTTGATGGAGAACAAGAAAGATTTAATGCAATTATGACTGAATAGAAGCATAAACAACCTAAAGAACAAAGTTGTTAGAATCATGATACTTAATTGCATTAATGTTTCTCGTCCTATTTAACATTAAACTGAGGCCCATTTTAATTAGCCAGCCATTAACTTACATATTACGTTACCTGAGTGGAACTATTTCTATCTTCTTGTCACCTAAAAAACATGTTTATAAGTTATATACTGAAATCCCTTGTTTCTTTATTTTGCTATGCTCTCTGCCATAATTCTTCTTCTTTGTGCATCAACATCAAATTTCTCTTTGTATATGAATTTACGTTGTGCGGCCATATCACTTATACTTCTTGCTATAATTTTTGAAAGAGAAGAGTTAAAATTCTTCCACAAGTACAAGAAATCAAATAACTGGTTCCTCTTACCCAAATGTTCATATGAAAATTCATGACGTAAACAAAAGAACACAGAAATATTTTCAAATCGGAAATAAAAACCAGAATGAAACTTTTGAAGCTTCAAATCTGAGGGTGGGAGGGAGAGAGAGACAGAAACATCACTTGAGTGGCAGAAGCTAACTCAAGTAGAAAAAAGTTGTTAGATAACCATGTTTATACCACAGGATCTTGAACTAGTAAGATATCCAAGGTAAAGCACAAAGGAGAAAAAACTCATTAATGGAACTCAGGCAAAGAGGCAAGCGTACCCATTATGATGGGCATGTCCACCTTTCTGTTGAAGTCTCAATATACCATTTGGTAAGTTCATGTCATCATAAACCTTCAGGTCAGGTGAACAGTACATAGTCAAATACTAGAACGACATATAAAAGCAATTAACTAACAAAATGCACGAGGACACAAAGGAAAATACCAATAAAATGTGACGGAGAGGCACTTGATAATATGCAGCAAGAGGTCCAACCTTCACGATATTATGAAAACAATAAAGCTTAGGATGAGATTGTTGCAGCGAGATAAGGTTAGACAACCAACAGTACAACCATAAAAGATAAAAATTCAGGATAGGGGCCTCAAGTTGCAAAATCATATTGATGATTACAACACATGAAATCATATATATTAATAAAGGACATGAAAATCCATGCTCACTTAGAAAAGGGTCTATAAATCAACTGGCTACTGCTTCACAGGTGGCATAAACTAGAATGTAAGGATTCCAAATACATGGCATACAGCAGATATAGCATGGTGCAAGGTAAAGACAGATCTACAATTTGTCGATTTTTATCCATTCAAGCTCAGACACTAAAAAGAATAGATGCTCTACAATGCACTATATAGACATCAATCTTGCTTCACAAGTTTAGAAAATATCAACAACCACTCACTTTCAGGAACTTAAATCCACAATAAAACATTCCATAAATCAAAGAGATGAACACCATCTGCTATCAAATTCTATATTTGACAAAGCATTGTAATACACATCAATGACAAAACATTCCATGGGTTTAACCATGTTGACTAGAGAGAGGAACAAATTGATGGCAGGGAATATTCTGAGAAGTAGGAATAGAGTTCAATATAATTCCCTACCCTCTCCCTTTTCTTTTCATCCCAATAAACAAAGATTTAGTTTCCGAATTATTTGGACCATGTGATTTATGATTGTCATCATGCCAAACTAAAAGCTTTCCATTACAAAATGTAGAGCCCCTTTATAACAGAAGACATGGAACTAACCGATTCACCACTGAAATTCATATATGCCTGAGGTTTTGCCAAGAGAATTGGCACCTCTCCAATGCAACCTGTACTGGTTGGACCAAAATTTTGAATAAACAACGAGCTCAATACAGATGGAAAAACTTAGAAGGAAGAGAGGAAACAATAGATAAATAAATAAATATAAAGAGGAACAAAAGAATTAGTCAAGAATCAGTAAATGTCTTTCAACTTAACAACCTATTCCAATAAGAGCCTTTGACTGTATTGTGTTCAACACAACTCCTTCTCTTTGAGAAATTTTATCAATCATTTCAAATCCAACCTGGTGAAGATAATATTACAAAATCACCAATCGAGGATGAAAAGTATTAAAGCCCATATATTGATATGTGCATTCAGTTACATTGTGCCTAGTGCCATAGTACTTATTTCCAGGGTTTCCCAATCCAACAATTAGCCAAGGAGTATACTCCACTTTAACTCCATTCCCAGTGTCAGGCAACGACGCACGCAGGCAAAACCTCTTTGAAGCATAGTTCCTTCGATGAAAACCAAAAGTTCTTGGCCGAGAAATGTTAATTTTTGGAGTAGTAAGTGCATACAACATTGAATCTACAACGAAGGTCAAAGAGTTGGTTTAGTACCTAGGAACAGAGTAGCATTAGTAATCATCTGAACAGGCAAAAGGAACTTTCCTTTGACGCTTAAGAGTAATGAAGTCCCATTCCTATTCTAGTTTGCAGTATTCAAGTGCTTAGCCTACAATATGCTGTTCCAAATTCCAAATCAAATGCAAATTTTCCTTTCGGGGTATTCTTGTAAATATGAGGAATGATTTAGTAAAACCACAAGCAAAATCATATTCAGAACGGTAAGTTCTTCAATCAACCACCTACTGAGTTCAAGAATATCATAACTATCGCAATGGATGAATAAATAGAGTCGTATCTCACTGCTCTTGAAAAGCTTAAAACGCTGAATACAAGAGAGCACAAGCATCAGCATGAATTGCTAAGAGAGAATGAAGCAGAAGTTAAACAAGAAACTTTAAAAAGGAAGAAGCGACCCTTTTTTTTTAATTAAAGATAAAACAATGGTATAGCCATAAAACTCGTAAAACCCACAGAGTTAAACTAGTAAAATAATATTAAGTTTCAGTAGGAGATTAAAAAAGGAGAAAAGAGAAGAACCCATAATTTGAACAGTGGAAACAAAATGAAATGTTAAGGAAACGAACATCGAACATACTTTTAGGTGTTTTAGGAGCTCTTTGAGTAGAAGATGGGAAGAGGGACAACTCTGAAACAGCTAAAGCTTAAAGCTTTGGTTTGATATTTCGGAACTTAGTAGGAGATAGACTAAAATCAATTCATTTTGGGTTTAAAAGTGGGCTTTCAAATGGTATTTGGGGCTTGCTATTAGAAATCAGATCCATTGCTTAAACGTCAATGCCTATCAATGGTGAAAGCAAAACTCAAGCATTCATTACTGAAAATCATAAATAAAAAGAAAATCTTTTGTGCATTGATGATAAAGGAGCTTCTCAATGGAATTTGGTGTTGATTCTAATTTTGTTCTCAGTATCAACTCCACTTCTTGAGGGAGTGAGGCTATTTTCCAATTCGTTGAGGTATGAATCAATTTCAAATGGTGGAAAGTCAAGAAGTGGTGGGGAAAGAGGGGTTGAGGACTCGATTCCATCATAAAGTTGTGGTTATGTAGGTATGATGTTAGTTATTGCTCCTTTCAATGGGGTTGAATTATAGATTTTAGTGTATGGCAACCCGAAATACTTTGGGGCCAAAATGCAAGCCATTACGAGAAATGAAGCTATGCGGAAGGTAGGAACTACCAACCCATAATGAGCAAAAACGAAGTTGTCTAAGTGTAACACTAAATTTTTTTCATAAATGACGTAGTTTCATCTCTTTGTAATCATTCCAACAATGCTTTACATAACAGTTGACGAAAGGCCCAAGGGCATTATCATGTAACAACTGTCAGTTTATGCCATTGTGGCTAATCAATTGGATGCAAATTAATGTATGACATTATATTTTTAAATTTATGAAAATGTGTTATTTATCTTTATGTATTAATTTTATTAATATTTTATGTTTTAATATTAAAGATAAAATCTTTGAAATAATTACTATGTAATTAAAATTATGATGAGATCATAATTATGAGATTCAATTTACACTTACGTGTTATTCCTAAATATTTTTAGTTGTAGTTTCATCAAGACTGAATGTTGATGAAATGGTAAAACTAGCATATATTATGTTTCTTTCTTATGAAGAAAGCAATTGATTTTATAAATTAAAATATAGAGATACTTAATGTTGGGTCCCGTTTTCGAAACCCAAACATTCGGAGACATTTGACAAAGAACAGTACTTGGCCTTGACTATACTAAACCTGTTTTGGGGACAATTTGGAATAACTCTCACTAAGGCTGTCGAATTTAGGTGTTCTTTGGGTAGTTCGAAAGAGGACTTCAAGATCTACCACTTTCATGAAGACTTTGAAGACGAACTCTATCATCTGAGGGGTCAAAATGGAATAGACGATAGGGTCGGACGAAACCCAATGAGAAAGCAGACAAATGGAGGGAGGCAGACGAAACAAATGAATAGATAAAGCAAAGTCATAAGACGATGCAGGGTCAACTTAAGACAAAATAAAGTCTTAAAACGAATGACATTATTACAGATGATATGACGTCATCACAGATGATAGACGAAAAAAAAAGACAGACAAAACAACATACGGATGAAATGAAAAGCAGACAAGGCAGAAAGACAGATGAAGTAAAACACAGACGAAACAAAGATAGAAGAACCGAAAAGCAGATGAAGTAAAAGATAGACGAAACAAAGATAAACGAAGCGAAAAACAGATGAAGCAAAAAGACAGACAAAGCAAAATGTAGACAAAACAAAAGGCAGACGAAGTGAAAAGTAGACGAAGCAAAAAGATAGACGAAGCAAAAGACAGATGAAACAAAGACAGATGAATCAGAAAGACAGACGCAGTAAAAGATAGATGAAACAAAGATAGACGAAGCGAAAAGCAAACGAAGCAGAAAGACAGATAAAGCAAAAGACAGATGAATCAAAGATAGACGAAGCGAAAAACACGCGAATTAGAAAGACAGGCAAAGTAAAAGACAGAAGAAACAAAAGGCAAAGTAAAAGACAGACGAAACAAAGACAAACAAAGTGAAAAGTAGAGGAATCAGAGTCAAATTAAGACGAAGTAATGTCAACTTAAGATCATGCAACACTTAAGACGAAGCGAAAGATAGACCAAAAAAAGTCTTAAGAAAAAGTGAAGTCTTAAGACGATAGCAAATAAGCTGATGAATGGAGTCAACTTAAGACGATGCAAAGTCAACTTAAGATGATGCAACTCTTATGATGAAATGACATCATCATAGACGAAATGGCGTCATCACAGGCGAAGCGTCGTTACAGATGATAAAATTTTATAGACGAATGCATCCTTATAGACGATGCATTCATATAGACGCAATGTCATCATCATAGACAATATGACATCATCACAAATGATACGTCTTTTACAGATGATACATTTCCCCCTTATAAAGACTATAACTTTCGATTTCGGAGTCCAAAGTTCCTATACTATATATCGATGGAAAGTTAGAAAAATAAGTTATAACTTCCCAAAAGACAACCTTGACTAATTTGGCCTAAATTAGTCCCGTAACTCTCTCTAAAGTTGACTCATGATTTCTGCACATACACTTGGGGAACTTTCCAGTTCTAAACCCATTTACCAAGATAACTAATTTTAAATTTACAATACACCATAAATTTTAACACAAATTACAAAATACATTGAATGCTCAATGTTCAAAATGCTTATAAAGTTATCCAAAAGTTTAGCCACTAACTTAGTACAAAAGTTAACTCTCTCGAAATTTGTCCAAATGCCTTATAAAGATCACTGTTCATCTCGATCTGCACCTAAGGAGTGGGAAAAATATTGGGTTGAGCTACACAGTTCAGTGGCTAATATATTTAACTCAATCAATTTAGCTCAAAACTCATCCTTTAGCAAGTTAAGCATAACCCATAACATAAATTTTAGCCATTAAGCAAATCACTCAATGCATCATGTGTGACAATTCAAAGTGCAATGCACAAACCAATAGCTCGAGGGTTTCATGGAAACAGAATGGTAAAACCGAGGTTTGCACCATGAACAGAATAAGTCCATTTTCGAAGCTCATATGTCACAAGGGGGCAGTCGGGAGAAGGCTCTTATCAACGTGAACGTGACGAACAAAATGGTTTCACTCTCGCCCAAACAGAAGCACATATTCATTTTCTCGTATGCTCATACTTTTATATTTTGTTTTCTTTTCATTTAATACCAAAGTCATGAACTCTTTTGAAGTATAACTTAATTATATGCAACATGCAATTCCAATCAAGTGACCACAATTCAATTTCAAGCAATCAACATACATATACATATAGGCAAGAATTTGCCCAATCACACAAAACTATAAATAAATTACCCACCTAATAAGCTTGAGAAAATCTAAATCAAGCTTGCCTTTCCCTTTGCTATTGGGTAGTATCCCCCTGGTTTCCTAAAACAACCAAGGTTTCATTCAAAACCAACATTCTAATAAAATTTATAAACTTCAAAAAACTCATATAATCATAATAAATACGAATGAAACTCAAATCTAACCTACCCACAGTCCATCTAGGTTAGAAGACTCAAGATCTAGTTTACAAAACCCTAAAATCAATTGGGTTCTCCTAATCCACCTTCCTCCCACAACAACCTCTTTTCTCTCTAACTCCTTCATCCTTCATACAACCCATTCCTTTAATAAAACAAGAAGAAAAGGTGGTTAACCTACCTCAACAACTTGATTTCTCCTTCTCTTCCTTTTCACTGAAACCTCTCTTCTTCTCTCTCTTTTTTTCATTTCTCTCTTCTTTCTCCTTGATTCTCACGACATTTCTCTCTTCTTCCAATACAAAACCACTTTTTAATGGGCTTTTCCCCATCTTACCCTTCATTGATCTTGTCCTTCCCATCTTGCCCCTTCTTTCATTTAATCCATCTACTATCTCCTTTAAGCTAACTTACTTCTAACCTTCCCATATTAATTCTAACTTAATTCAAATCTTTCCATTAATTTCTAATCTCTATTCATGCCACTAAATTTATGATTGAATTCAAAGAAATAATTAAACAATTGAAAAATAAATCGAGACCTAATAAGAAAAATCTAAATGCAAATCACAAAAATTGAAAAAAAAATTTCGAGGTCCAACAACTCTCCCCTCCCTTAAAGAATTTTATCCTCAAAATTCTTACCTGAGTCCACCAAAAGGTGTGGATACTTTTCCCTTATTGCTTCCAAAGGCTGCCATGTTACCTCTTGCATCAAATGGTTCTTCCATAAGACTTTAACCAGCTTCACAGTCTTATTTCTTAAAACCTTTTTCTTTCGAGTCCAAAATCTTCATTGGTTGTTCCTTATAGGTCAAATCCCCCTTTAAGCGAACCCCTGAAGGTTGAACTATGTACAAAGGGTCGGACTTAACAACGATACATGGAAAACATTGTAAATCTTAGACAATTCCAGTAGCAAAGCTAACTTATAGGCTAAAGACCTAATCTTCTCAATGATCTCATAAGGGTATATGTATCTCAGACTAAGCTTGCCTTTCTTATTAAACCTCAAAACGCCTTTCTATGGAGAAGCTCTAAGAAACACTTTGTCTCCAACCTCAAATTCTATCTCTTTTCTATGTGCATCCTTGTAGCTCTTCATTCTATCTTGAGCTGATTTAAGTCTTTGTTTCACCAAGTTAATCTTATCAACTGTGACTTGCACCAATTCAGGTCCTACAAGTCTCCTTTCACCTTCCTCATCCCAACGTATAAGAGTTTTGCACCTCCTACTATACAAAGCATCATAAGGTGCCATCTGAATTCCTAAGTGATAGGAATTATTGTAAGCAAATTCAATTAAAGGTGAATGATCATCCCATGAAGCTTTAGAGTCCATAACTCAAGCTCTTAACATTGCCTCCAATGTCCATAATTTTATCTCTGATTGATCATTAGTTTGTGGATGGAAAGCTGTACTATAGTGTAACTTGGTTCCCAAAGCCTCCTGCAAGCTTTCCCAAAATCTGGAGGTGAACCTGGGATCTATATCTAAAACTATAGAGCTTGGAATCCCATGAAGCCTGATTATCTCATCTATGTATTTCTTGGTTAAAGCATTTAAAGAATCTGTCTGCTTAATTGATAAGAAATGTGCCGACTTGGTTAGCCTATCCACAATCACCCATATCACATCATACTTCCTGCTAGTCCTCGACAATCCCATCAGAAAATCCATCGTAATCTTCTCCCATTTCCATTCTAGAATTGGTAGAGGTTTAAATTTGCCTGAAGGTACTTGTTGTTCAGATTTAACTTGTTGACACACTATGCATCTTTTAGCATATTCTACAACTTCTTTCCTCATTCCTTTCCACCAAAAATGTTCTTTCAAATCTCTATACATTCTCGTACTTCCTGGGTGCATAGCGTAAGGTGCATTGTGTACCTCACTTAGAATATTTTCTTTCAATTCCAATATATCTGGAATACACAATCAATTACCTATTACCATCAATCCATCTTCTCTGATCTCTATTCTAGAAGGTTTACCACTTTTTATCTTTTCCCTAAACCTGCTCAAATACTCATCTTACTCCTACAACTCCTCGATCTTCTCATTCAATACTGGACTCACTCTAAAATTAGCCAATGCACAATCAAGCTTGACTTGCCTCAATGTCACATTAAGTCTGGCTAATTCTTTCGGCAAAGGAAGGTACACTGTCTCCACATGTGCCATAGTGAATTTTCTATTCAGTGCATCCGCTACTACATTCCCTTTTCTTGGGTGATAATCTATCATCAAGTCATAATACTTTAACAGTTCTAACCATCTTCTTTGTTTCAAATTCAACTTCTTTTGGCTTAAGACTCTTATGGTCTGTAAGAACCTTGGTATTGACTCCATACAAGTAATGTATCCAAATCTTCAATGTAAAAATTATGGCAGCCAGCTCCAAATCATGTGTAGGATAGTTCATCTCATGAGGCTTTAATTGCCTAGAAGCATAAG
>JANTPM010000002.1:20583987-20595198 GCA_025434745.1 Erythroxylum divaricatum
CCACATTACTTTACTCTTGTTAACGTTTAGGGTTAGCTAAACCGTATTAAATTTCGAATATTCTTCAAAATGGGCAAAGAAGAAGACGGGAGGTTGTACCTGTTGATGGAATTGTAAACGAAACGTATAATGTGGCAGAGACTAAAAGTTTGACTGTGCAAAATGTACACTTTTTTTAGAATCCTGGACCAGTTTTTCTAACCTAAAACTAAATAAATGCTCCTTTGTCTTTCTGCTCTTTGTCAACACGCAAGTATGGACAGCGTCGGATCTGCCTTTATTTTGTGTCCTCTTTTATAGGATTCTACACACGCGGATTTGACTTTCCTTCCCTTCCAGTGATATCATCAGCCACTTTTTTGACGGAAAAAAAAGGGTTTCTTTCCTTTGGACCCACGTTCACAAAATTGCCTTTGGAATGACTCGTACACTATACTGCTAATCAAAGATTTTTAAACCAGAAATGGAGCGGCAAGCCGAGATCTCATAACGGTTCAATTTACACTCATTTTTTTTATATATATTATATCATTTTTTAAAAATTACTTTAAAAAATATTAATATAAAATTAAGTAATATGCTCAAATCATATATTATACTTAAAAATTCACAACTTAATTTCGATATCATAACTCAAAACTTCAGAAGGGAAAGGCTCTCCAACTGATCGACCGGTGCCTGGGTTTTGTATTTTGTGAATGGATGTGAATGCACATTACAAGTTTGTGTGGTCTATCGTTGGAAGGTTGGCTATGCTCAAACATAATGGCTTGCATGTGCCAGTTTAGTTTAGTTTTTTTTTTCCCCTACGTGATTGATGATTATGATTGAAAAAGAATGTGTAAAAAGTCACGTTCCTTCCGTTTGTTTGTTGTATATTTCATTACGTTTTCTTTCTCTATTGTGTGAAAAAAATGTCAATTTGATGTTTCTTCATTTATAATAAATTATGTCGAGACTCGCGCTTCATCAAGGATTGACCAAATAGTTTAGATCAATTATTCAATTAGGTTTAGGCTGGCTTGTTATACATATTTGAGTAAATTTATTATTTTATACATATAACTAAATTACATCTTACTAGGTATCATTTCTTTTTTGAAAAGTAAAGGAAAAACTCCATTAACCATATAAATGAGTTAGATAAGATGGAATAGACACTCATACTTTCAAATGAGAGAAATTGTAAGACACTCTAGCAAGTTCATGAGCGCCTACATTTCCTCGTCGATTAATCCAAACAACAGAAATATTAGAATTACTTCCCAATATGAGTTGGCAATCCTTAATAATTCTCCCAAACTCTGAATGATCATCTTGGTGTGATTTAATGGCTAGCACTACAAGTTGAGAATCAGTAAACATACTCCACATATGTTGCATGTTGTGAACCGTCCATAGAAGGGCCTGTCAAACCGCTAAGACCTCTATCACTAACGCTAAATGTAGATCATCAAATCATCCAGAAATTGCATGTTGAAAGAGGCCTTCAAGGCTCTCAATGATAAAACCAAAACCCGATTTACCCATACTCTGAAATCTTGCCCCGTTGACGAAAATATACCATTCATCCAAGCTATCTGCTGCACTTTGTCTTCTCCCAGCAGCTATGAAACGATTGGCTGCTGGGCCTCGATTGCTGCTGGCGTTCGTTCTTGCGCCAAAGTCCATTGATGTAGGTGATCCATTGCAAGTTGTCAAGTTCCCCTCACTGTAGGGAATTGAGCTTGCCATAAGCTTTTATTTCTTCCCTCCCATATCTGTCAAGCTATGGTTGTAAATTTTGAAATGTATGTTCTATTGATCGCATTAAGTACTTGCAAGAATTGGGTAATTAATTACGTTTTTCTCTAAATAATATATGCAAGCTTTTACTTTAAAATGAACTGGTGGCAGGAGTTGCATCAATCCAGTCAAGTCAACTAAGTCCCTTCTATTAGGGGATTACGCTTGAAAATGACAATGATCGATATCTTCTGAGGTCATTTTGTTCCCACTATATTCCAAGGTTCATGTATATCCACTTAAGTCCAGTACGTCAACGATATTAGGATATTTATTTCAAAGTGACCACATCCAAAACATGAGAAAGTAAAATAAAAATAAAAACACCAACTTAAAAAGGTTTAAGAAACGAAAACTTATATAGTTAAAAGATTGAATTTGAGGATAACTATAAGATTGAATAATGCATGTGTTATACGTGTTATTGCATTGGATGCCTATACCATCTGGCATAATCTAGTCCATCTGTCATGTTTTTAATTATAGAGGTTAACAAATATGGTTTAATACCTGAAATGATCCCTAAGATCTCTATATTAATATAATTTTATTAACCATTGTAATTGCATGATTACATTTCTAAAAGAGTGTAAAAAAGCAAATTTGTCGTTAGTAGTCAAACAAAAAAAACAAATAACGTAATTTACTTTTGTTTCACGTCCATTATTACCCTTTAACAATCAACTTTATTTGCGCTTGTAAGAAGTTTAAATATGTCAATAAATACATAATCTTTCAAATCATATATTATTAATCAATTAATTTTTTTAAAAAAATATTATATACTATTGGTTAAAGGACGCCTATAAGAAACTTGTTTCTTTTTGCAATTATCTCTTTTATTTATTTGTGTTCTTTACATATTATAATCATCAATTTGTTTAAATGATCATTATCCTAAAATTATGGATAGTGTCAAGATTATTATTATTTGGATAAGATAGTGTCAAGATTATTAACTATCAATTCAATGATCAAAAGGTCACACCTTAAATCATTAGGTGTGTCCTTTCAATATCATCTCTCACTCATACATGATAAATTTAGTTTATAAGATTTCTACATATTCTCATACATGGCAACTAAGTCGTGTGACTAGCATACAATAATAGCTCATGGTCATATACCTATTAGAAATATATAACATCTTGATTTGTGAATCAATCCTTGAGTAGATTTTGTATGCTATATCCAAATTCATATCTCGTATTTAAATATCCTTTAATCTTATTGATTTCATCGTATCATAAATATATTCAATTCTCGTACTAAGAGTCGATGGCTACCTTTGAATACATAATTTTTCTTATACAAGCTACTAATCAGAATGACCTTCCTCCATTCTAAACCTCTTGATTGAGTTTAATTTGTTTTCTTAAAATTTTCCCATAAGATCATGTCAAACATAATATTCTGGTAAAATTCTAACACAACTAACTTAAAATTTTTTTTTCAACTAACTGTAAATTTAAGTCTTAAGAATTACAAAAGATGTCTAAAGATGTATTAAGTGGTTCACTTAACCTCTAATACTTCATAACATGTAAGTTGAGATTTTATGATTTACATTAATCCCTTTTTATGATTGTCTCTATTTACATGGCAAGAGTCAAGTGTTACAATATTAACTCCTATTAATTTAGAGTGTATATGCCTTTCATAAATGCAATATTGTAATGATGTTGGTTCAAACATGCTTAATGTTTAGCTTAAGTTCACTTATCTAGCCTTAAATTCATCCGTTCCAAGTCTCATATAGCAACTTAAGCCAAACATTATGACCATAGGATCACTCCAAACTAATTTTCTTTTATCTTATCATTTAAATTACAATTCATAGTTTAAGTTTCTTACTTTTTCTCTTAATTATCACCTATTTAATAAGCTTATAACATGCCTCTTCTCTAGTTATCACAAATTCTAGAGGTGGTCGCCCATATGAGAAGACGATCTTTTATCTATCTAATATACTTTTTAATTCATACGAAAATATGTCATATAAAGTATGTCATATAAAGTATACAAATTTCATAATCAATTATTAAGTAACACTTATAACTTAATAAATAAAATCAACTGATATTTGTATTTATACATGACAATACATTGAAATTAAAAGTGACTAATATTAATGAAATATTAAGAAAGAGAAGGTTTAATTAGATGGTTTAACATGTTAAAAGAAGACAACCTAATACTCTAGTGAGAAGATGTGAGAAAATTATATTTAGAAGCTGTGAGAAGAAAAAAGAAAGGCCTAAGAAAAACTGATGAAAGGTGATTAAGAATGATAAGGCTCTGCTAGAACTTACCAAGAATATGATCCTTAACAGAAAACTTTGGCATAATAGGATTCGAATAAAGGATCTCAAATGGAGATGTCCTTCTCATTCTCATAGGTATTTTAAACATTTTTTAATCTTATGCCTTATATCTAACCTAACCATTCAATACATAGTACTTTCCTCTTAGTTACTTAATCTAATCATTTCCTTACTTAGCCTAAATATTTTCTTGTATCAACTTATTTGATTTATTTATTAACTTGTCTTCTTCCTTGGTTTATTTATTTACTTGTTTTATCTTTTATTTTTACTCTTTACCTTGTTTTATATTTTTATTTATGTGTATTTATTTTATTGTTGTTATTATCTTTTATTTCTATTTTATGTATTTTTATTTTATTATTTTAATATGTATATTCGTTTTTATTTTTTTCACGTGTCTCTATTAAAAATGGTCTTTTTACTAGTTAGGGGTAACACTGTATTTCCAGACCCTACGTATCAACGAGACTTTCACCAGATTATTGTTGTTGTTGTCATATTTGAATATCAACATAAGGTTTTGACTTCATATGCCCAGTATATGTCTCTCGAAAAATTGATTTTGTTATTGGGCCTGCCAACATATCTTATGTAGATATATAATTCATGTTCATTTCTTGTGCAATTATGTATCTTTCACATAATTATATTAAATAACTAGATATTTGGTTTTATAATAAAATTTAGGGTCTTCGATATAAGTGATTGTCATTTGACCGTCACAATTGATTATTACTGGAATAGTCTCACTTTGTGTGACTCTCAAACTAACCAAGAATAATTTAAGCCATATAGCTTCTTATACTACTACTAAAAACCCTATAAATTTAACTTTCATTGTGGATAAGGTAAAACATGATTTTTTTTCTTATCTTTTCATGATATAACACCATTATAAAGAAAGAAAACAAATTCATATATAGATTTGCTTCCAGCTAGATCTCTTTCTTAATATACATATATATATACACTTATATAATTAGGTCATTTCCTTGACAATATAGTGCATAATCAACAATACCTTTTAGATTTCATAACATTCTCTTTATTGCTTTCTAATTTGTCTTACATTTGACTGATATCTACTCACCATCCTAACAGTATAACAAATATTTGCTCATGTGCACATTATGGCATACATAAGACTTCCAACTGCATTAAAGTTTGAAATTTTCTCTATTTCCCCCTTTCTTAGGCATATGTGGACAAAACTTGTTACTGAGACCTTCGTCTTTAATATTAAGATTATATATTGGTTTGCAATCTTGCATATGAAGTTGTTTTAAAATATTTTGAATATAAGTCGCTTGATAAAGTAGCAATAATTCTTTAAATGATCTCTTGAAATCTTAATTCGAAGAATATATGCAACTTCACTTATATCTTTTATTTTAGATTCAGATGACAATCAATCTTTAATTTTCTTGACAAACTCATAGTGGTTACAAGTAATCAAAATGTCATCCATATATAAAGATAAAATCTCAAGTTTTTTCTCAAATCTTTTAATACACACACTGGTCTTTGTCAAGCATATGAAAATCATATGAAATGATTAAGTGTAATACTGCCTCGAGCATTGCTTCAGACCATAAATTGATTTTAATAACTAAAACATTTTGTATTTTTGACCTGTCTTAGTAAAATCTACATGTTGTTTTGTATATACTTATTCTTCTAATTATCCATTAAAAAAAGTATTATTTGCATCCATTTGATGTAATTTAGGATCCAAAACAACTACTATAACCAAAGATTAGATGAATTGAAAAAAAACTCACAATAGGTGAAAATGTCTTGTTATAATCGATCTTCTTTTATTGTGTATGTCCTTTCACCACAAGGCATGCTTTGTATCTTTTAATGTTGTCATCATCATTTCGTTTTAGTTTGAGAACCCATCTATTTCTAATAGCTTTATGTGTATTAGAAAGACCAACTAAGTCTTATACTTGATTCATGCTTAAAGAATTCATTTCCTCTTTTTATGATCTCATCCATTCTTATTTAGTATGACTATTAAGTGCTTCATGTGCATTATTTACCTCGTCATCTTCTTATAGGATGATCATAGGAATTTCTCCTTTTATTTCAAAATGATGTCAAGGAAGCCTACCACGCTTACGTTGATGTAAAAATGGTACATGAGAAATAAATTCATTAACATCTTGATTACTCTCGCTTGGAATGATTCCATAGTCTAGCATGTCATAAAATTGCATTATTATTATTAGAATTATAAGATGATCTAGAAAAGGAATAACATATGTTATTATTTGAATAAATATATATATAGAAGGATAAAAACCATCCAATATAAATCTATGACTATAATAAATGTGTCCTAAGATATAAATCCATACCACCATTATGGAACTTCACATTAAAATTAAGAGTAATTAAAACTAACATAGAGATAAGATTTCATTCAATCTTTAAACAATATACGACTTCATGTAGGATTAGGGATCCACCACCATAAATATCTAATTTATAAGCTCCAATCCTTTGTACAATAACCCTTAAGTTTTCCTACACAAATCCATCACGTTCCATACGAGATTTTTCAGAATTCCATAAGGGCATCTTTATGCTTCGTTATATGGTTGTTGCCTCTGAGTTTATAATCCACAAAGGATGTGATAGTTAGTAAGATAAAATAAGAGACATTCACATAATAAATGTTTGTACAATTACATTATACCTTTTTGGGCTCAATACAATCGTTAACAAAGTGACTCTTATTGCTATAATTAAAGTAGTTGACTCTTTTCATGTTTTGCTTTTTAAAAGAACATTTTTCCTTTTCCATGTTGGTTTCACTTTATCTTCTTAAAGTCTTGAGTATAATGGGTATTTCTTTTACCCTTTCTCCATTTAGGCCCACTACGATGCTTACATTTTCGATTCATAGTTCCATATGAATTAGAACTAATTGCCTGTATCTCATATATATTTCGGAGGCTTCAAGACATTCTTCTTCGAATATAAGATGCCTCATAGCATCTTCCATTGTCTTGATGTTCCCATTGTAAGTTAGACACACCTTAATATGTTCCTAACTCTAACGTATTGAATAGATTAACAATTACACTTACTGTTTATATGATAATTCAAATCCAATGTCACATAATTTACTTATCATATTTGACATGTGCCTTAAATGCTATTTATATTATGTGAGCTGAACTTTTTTTATATATGTCAAATTTGATAGTAAGTGACCTCACTTTGGTTGTTGAGGTGTCTCCAAATTGTACAACTAAAGCAGACCATATGTCCTTAATAGTACTTATGCATGATATCGATATCCTTTCTACTCAATAATGGAATGTGAGCTAATAAGTTCTTTTTCTGCCATATTTCATAAGTATCATGATCCTTTTCTTATTGGGCCATATTGCCTTTCTTAAGAACATCTAAGGTTATGTTTAATAGTTCAAAAGCCTTTTGCTCCTCAAATATATTCAATTTTCATGTTTTAGATTGCATAAGTGTTTTCATTTAAATTTTCACCCTTGTTGAGTTCAACAATAATATTCTTTATGTTGTAGTCATAATTAAAACATAAAGTTTCTACATAAAGAAAGAAATAGTATATATGCACATCAATGTCATGTTATACATATATATTTAGCGAATAATTAAATTTCCATTATCTATAAAACCAAAAGAGCACTTATATTCTCAATCATCATTTATATGATAACTAAATACCAGTTATCGTACTCAAAAAGAATTGTCAAGTAAACGTTCATATAATATGTATTATAATAAATTGAAAATATCAAACTTGATATGAATAAATAGACATATAGTTCACTAAAACTTAGTTCAATATATAATAACAAACTCTACATAAAATAAAGTGAACTAATTAATGTTATAAAGCTTTTGAAGCTCGATATGTCATTATTCTGATTATTTTGACCAAAAGGTTGATTGGATACAAAGTCCTAATCAATTCTTTTTAACAAATTTCTCTCATAAACATTATCACTAGCCATTTATATGTTTATAAATTAGGCCAACTTAAGTTCCATAGGATGCTTAATAGTTCACTTTTTAGTTATGGCAATGTTAAGAGTAAAATCATGTACATTACTTCAGCCTTTACAAAAGCCAAACAACCTCCAAACAAGTATTGTGTTTGGAGTAACTACACAAACATAATAATGACTCGTCTCATATATGTTGCTAAATGCAAAAATCTTGATGATCTTCTAAAAACACATTTTTAGGAATTAGAAGCCCCTTTACAAAACCTAGAAATTATAAAATAAATGATTTAACTAACCTATTAATTAACATATGCTCATAATTAAATTATAATTATACTCAAAATTAAAATTTCAATTGTTATTAAACTAATCATAATAAATTATAATTATATCATTTTTAATTAAAAACTCATTTCTAATTATTATAGAATCAATGAAATTAAATTATTAATTAAAAATTATTTCTAATTATTATTGCACTAATAATTTCAATTAAATTAGAAACTTATTTTTAATTTTATTTATTGTTTGAATTAATCAAATTTAATTAAATTAGAAATTTATTATTAAACTCATTAACTTAATAATTTAAATTTAATTAGTAAATTATTCCTAGCTAAGATTGAACTAATCAATTTTAAATTTAGAAACTTATTTTAAGTATTATTAAACGTGTGTGTGTGTTATCCGACACTACTAGTTTTTCTATTGTTTTTCTTTCGAAATTTCACTCTATAGCATACATACATAATTTAAGAATATTTTACTAATGAGTTTTTGTTCTTCTAGGAATTGTGGTACATGTGTTTGGTCTATTGATTAAGAGATAAGAATAGCCATTTTGAATTTGATTGTCCATTTAACCCAAGAAAATCAATCAACTTTGATAAGTGAAAATAAACAAACAATGTGGTCTATTGATTAAGAGATAACAATAGCCATTTTGAATTTTGATTGTCCGTTTAATACATAAAAATCAATCAAATTTGACAAATAAAAATAAAAAAAAAACAATATATTTATGATCTTGATAATTGTCACTTAGAATTCAAATAAGTCATAGAATAACAACTAATCCAACACAATCACAATTGCAAAGTTAATTTAATTAAAAGATATTATTGAAATTAATTATCCAAGTTACTTACTGCTGGTTTTGTTTCACACATATCACATATCGTACCCCGCCTCTTCTTTCTCAAAACTACGTGTACTCTATGAAGTAACATTCCTTTCTTTGGACCGACAATTATACAAATACCAATTATATCTGACCATATAGCACGCATGCATCAGTCGAACTCTATAACAGTATCAGCCATATGCAGTGTACAGATATCTAGCTAGTAACCACGAGAAGATAGCTGAGACTCCTTTGAGAGCCGAATGATAATTTGATAACTATTTTCAAAAAGTTTGACGAAACCATACAACTGGTTTGCAAAACTGTCAGAAGTTTCTAGCCCCTGTTTCAAATTAAACATGCAAAACGATTAATCCCAATATAGGGGCAAACGTGATTTCATCTGAGCCTTGTTTATATAGATATGGAAGTTGATGAAAAATACTACCTAATTTCTTTAAATCAAAAGAAAAGAAAAGAAACAAAGGACAAACAACTCACTACACTGTTATCTGCTGTTTTCAATAAGATAATAATGGAACTGCCATGTAACCAGAAGTTGACATTTAAGAATGAGGTTGGAATATTTGTCAGGAGGACATAACTTGTCTCTCTCTGTTCCTATCCGTCTCGATCCTAACATAGAAGCTTATTTTACGGGCACTTGTCTTTGAAGGTATAACGTTGTTACAATTGTCTTTGACCGAAGCCTCAGTGTGGGTGCATGGTCGTTAAGACCAAAAGCGGTTGAACACCTTCGGAATATAGAGTGGATGCTTGGAAGCTTATCTGCTGCCGTTAAACCAAAAGTTGCCGCCTCCACTCGAATTCTATTTCTGATAACAATCAAAGCTATAGACCATTGTTATATGCCAACATATGTTTGTTTATCGAATATACCGGTCAATGTTGTAGGGCCCCCAAAGTTTGTGGAAATATGTAGTTAATGTCTTGTAAAACACATCCTTCAGCCTCCATTAATGCCTTTTGATGTACATATGTGATATCAGTAGGATGCCTAGGCTTTTTTTTTTTTTCTTCTTTTTACTTGTCGAGATGTTCCTTTGAATGTCAAATTACTTAAAACAATTGGAACACTCGTTTTTTCAAGACTTATTGGGCTTTGGAGTAATCTGGGTAGAGTTTCATACCATAGAATAAACGTATTCTGATTTGTGAAGCCATTTTACAAGTCATTTGATTTTGTTCTGCAATTCAAATCGTCGGGCTTACTAATTGATGATCCCATCTATCCATCTATCTATCTAGTAGACTTGTCTCATTCTTGATCGTTAAACGTTAAAGAAACTTCTTTAATATGGGACATTTGAGATGATAACATCCTAGCGATCCGTTTTTTATTGAAAAGGATCGGCTCGATAGAACAAAAGAGTTGAGAATTTCAACGTCTCAACTCTTTTATTCTTTTCGTAGGCAATTTCATGGTACAGAGAAGTTACTGGATGATTTGTATGTTGTGCCTGAACTGTCTATGAAGTGGTTGGAACAACAGAATCATCATCAGAGAATGAGCGGAAGAAAGGAGTAGCATTTTCTTCAATTGCCTCGTTGACAACATAATCTTCTTCCCAATAATATGTGATGCATATAAAGAAAGATGTGTGCAAACTATAATTAGTAGGAAGAGAAAACATAACCTTAAAGCTCGACCGCACCTAAAAGAGTTGGCTATAAGGCAAAAGCTCTATCCTATTTCGCTCCCTGAAAATAGGAACCGTTTACTTACTGTATTGATCAGCTATGGATCAACAAGTGGGGGATTTACTTTTGGCATTGTTAAGAAACAGTAAACTCCCTTGCCGGTATATGTTCTTCAAACATCTAATTGTGCTTATACTTGAAAGAGCAAAAACTTTCAAAGCTCAGTAGTCATGACCATCATATGTTGATGCAAGACCTAGTTTTCTATAGGCGACAAGAGGTCCTTTATCAAAGCAGTAAGTCCTAATTATAT
>JANTPM010000002.1:20610359-20638386 GCA_025434745.1 Erythroxylum divaricatum
AATACCTATTAATTAAATATAAGAATGAGAACATTATGTTATGTTAGTGGCAAATCAACAAAGACTCTTACTCGTATACTTAATGAGGTAGCTTGACACTTTTCATCAAAGGGCTCAATAAATAGAAACATACAATCACCTAATACACAATAGCTCTATAATTCATACATCAATTCTTGGCAATTTATTTAGTACAATTATTTATCTAATACTTTAGTGGAATTGCATAGAGAAAAATATGGCATTTTATAGAGCAAATTCAATAGCTATAGTATGAATGCAAGCAAACCAATTAACAATCCAGCAACTTGATACTTATAAGTTAGCATACCTGCTTCTTGTTTTCCAATGGCTCTTCTAACTATCTCCTCCTCACTCTTGGAAATAGTACCTATCACAAAGCACAATAAATTAAAACTAATCTTTAGCAATTAAATGTATAAATTCTTATGAACATATATTGTTCAGTATAGTAACCACCAAGTTCACAAACTAAACAATTGATATGGTGTATCGTTGTATTTCTACAAGTGACAAATGATTTGGTGTATTTTGTAACCAAATCATATATTTGCTACTACAACTAAATGAACATTATTACTTTGCTTATAGGTTGTATATATATATATATATATATATATATATATATGATAAATTCATGAGCAATAAATATAAAAAAGGAACAAGTCCCTGAGTATAAATAAGTTATCAAAAGTCTCAATTACCTTGATATACTTATAATAAAGCAACACTCCCAGCAATCAAAGTAACAGTGGAAATAATCCCATATTACTAAATGAAGCCAAAGCGTAGAAACATCCAATCCTAAGCTAAAATCTATAACACTAAACACCTAAAACGCATCTATCTATCAACCACAGAACACGTAAAACCCTAAAAATGAACACCTACCAAGCTTAAGAAAGCAAAAGTACACCCCATTATCACAAATAGAAACCAAAACAAGCTGCAGTAGCTGTAAATTGAACTTAACCAACTCAAAGACCAAGAAAATCTAAAACCATTAGTCACTTCTATGACTAGTACATAGAGACTACAACATCAACAATGATCACATAGCTAAAACAACACAACACAACAATAGTAGAAAACTTAATGGGTATTATAGAAAATGAAGCTTATAGCTAAAACCGAAAGAAAGGGGGAGACATTGGAAACCCAAATCGAAGAACAAGATGTGAAATCTGTGAGAAGGTAACAAATAGATTGCGACAATTGACGGTCGAAAGGAGGGAGGAGAAGCTCGACAACGGCGTAGCTCTAGCGATCAGCAACAAAACATAGGTGGGCAGGGGAGGGGACTAGGGTAGAGGTTTAAAGAAAACCAAAATGACGTCACTTGGTTTTAAACCAAACGACGTCGATTTGCTCCTAAAGAATAATGTTTTAAGTAAGCAAAACAACATCATTTTGCTTCTAATAAAGGTCATAAATCACAATTATGTTTTTGAAAACTAGTGATCGTGCTTCCACATGATCGCGACCCGAAACTTTTTACAGGAAAATGGTTTTAAACCAAATGACGTTGATTTGCTCTTGAAGCATAACATTTTAAGTAAGCAAAACGACGTTTTTTTATTCAAATAAAGATCGCGAATAGCGATCGTGCTTCAGCATGATCGTGACTTTACAGGATGGTTTGAAAACTCACGATCGTGCCTCTGCACGATTGCAACCCGAAGCTTTTTACAGGAAAATGGTTTTCTGAACATAGTTTGATCTTTTTGCTATAACTTCTTCACCTAACATCCAAATGACTTGATTCTTAAACCAGTAGACTCATAACACATTGTTCTTCATCTCCATAAAAAATTATAGGCATATGAAATGGATTGACTATTTAATTTAAGATGAAAATGATGAGAAGTACTGGAATATGAAAAATTGAGATTATTTCACTAAACATACCTCGGTATTTTGACTATATTTTGATCAATATGTATCCAAATGGAATGATTCTTGATTTAAATTGAACTAGAGATATATGGATACAAATTGTCTAAAAAGATCAAATTTTAATTTTGTCTATAAGAATTCCAGAATCTAACTTGAATTTGAATACAGAGTACAGTTATAGTTCAAAGAACAGTCCACAGTAAATTAAGTATAACTTTTGGAATACTTAATCAATTTATATGATCTTGGTGTCATTAGAAACTTAAGATATTGGAGAACAATTTTTTAGAGAAAGTGTTACCTAATTGTGTTATTTACCTTATCAGAATGATGATGCAAAGCTGACCTGAAAGTATGTTGTTAGAAAAATCTGAAATGGTCATTTGGTTGTGCACGGTCGTGTGTTAAGGGTGCACGGCTGTGACTAATTTGATTGGTATGCACGGGCGTGCTTTCTTTCTTCTTCTTCACTGAATATCTCTTCTTCTTCTCTCCTTCTTTCTTTCATTATTTCCAGATTTACTCACTCCTAAATCATCTATTTTGCATTTCTATATCCAATACAATCTCTAAACAAGTCAAATTCAAATTTACATTTCAAACATCAAAAATCCAAAATTTCACATATACTTCCTCTCTCTACTGTAATTTTTTCTACATTTTTCTTACTTCTATTTTCTTCAATTAACATATAAAACACTTAAACCAATTTTTCTAGCTTCATTTCAGCTCATCAACACAAATCAAATCAAAAATCCAAGATTTAAACTTAAACATCAAAAATGCAAATCTCATATCGGCGGCAAAATGAACACCATATACAGCGCGCAGGTGAGCAGGGAAAGGGATTGGGGTAGAAGTTTTGCACTTGGAGGAGAATGTTCAGAAAACAAGAAAGTCATGATCGTGTACCAGCACGATTGCGACCCGCAACATCATCTTTGCACGATCGCGACTTCTCCAAATGCACGATCATGCTTTCTTTCTTCTTCTTCACCGAAAATCTCTTCTTCTTCTTCTCTCCTTCTTTCTTTCATTGTTTCCAAATTTACTCACTCCTAAATCATTTATTTTGCATTTCTATATGTAGTAAAATCTCTAAACAAGTCAAATTCAAATTTACACTTCAAACATCAAAAATTCTAAACTTCACATATACTTCCTCTCTCTACTATAATTTTTTCCCACATTTTTCTTACTTATATCTTCTTCAATTAACAAATAAAACACTTAAACCAATTCTTCTAGATTTATTTTAGCTCAACAATACAAATCAAATCAAAAATCCAAGGTTTAAACTTAAACATCAAAAAGCTTATTCTTATATCAACGGCAACATGAATACCATATATAGCGCACAGGTGGGCGGGGAAGGGGACTGAAGTCGAGGTTTTAAGAAAACTAAAACGATGTTGTTTGATTTAAAACCAAATGACGTCATTTTGCACATAGAGGAGAACATTCAGAAAACAAGAAAGTCAACGACCCATAACATCATCTTTGCATGATCACGACTCACGACCTTCTCCAGAGAACAGCACGATCGTGATGTCTCTCTTCTTCTTCACTGAACATATCTTCCCTTTCTCTCCTTCTTTCTTTCATCATTCCATATTTACTCACTCCTAAATCATCTATTTTGCATTTTTATATCCAATACAATTTCTAAACAAGTCGAATTCAAATTTACACTTCAAACATCAAAAATTCGAAACTTCACATATACTTCCTCTCTTTACTATAACTTTTTCCACATTTTTCTTACTTCTATCTTCTTCAATTAACACATAAAACACTTAAACTAATTCTTCTAGCTTCATTTCAGCTCATCAATACAAATCAAATCAAAAATCCAAGGTTTAACTTAAACATCAAAAATTCGATTCTCATATCGTTGGCAAAATGAACACCATACAGTGCACAAGTGCGTGGGGAAGGGGACTGGGGTAGAGGTTTTAAGAAAACCAAAACAACGTTGTTTGGTTTAAAAACAAACGAAGTCGTTTAAAACAAACGACGTTATTTTGTTCCTAAAGTAGAATGTTTGAAATAAACCTTTCACGACGTTTTGTGACGTTTTATCAATAAAAGATTGTGAAATAGAAATCGTGACGTTTTCTTTAACAAAACGTCATGATTTCTATTTCTCAACCTTTTATTGATAAAACGTCGCAAAAAAGTGTTAAAATTTCGTGACGTTTTAAATTCAAAATTTTCATGACATTTTTCAAACATCACGAAAAGTCTTTACAATTTTGACGTTTTATCAATAAAAAGTCGCGGATTGTATGTATTTCTTGTAATGTCGTGTGTTCTTAATGATAATAAACATTATTGGTAGAAGCACCAATTCCTAAAGATGGCATTAGGGTGAGGCTTTTCAACCTCTTCCAATAGTAATGCACATAATAAAACACGTCAAAAACCTCAAAATAAACCCACAAGCTCAATCATCTAAAGTTTCCAAAAATTTCAATCCAACAATTCCAAAAGCCTAATATAAGGGACATCCAATGGTTGTTTCCATAAACAACAAAGCAAGAGCCATGCAATTAAATCATTTGATAAGCATAACAAAGGTACGAGGTAGGAGATGGTTTTATATTAAAAAAAAACATAATAAACACATGGTTTTCCAAAAAGAAAAAGAAAAACACAAAAGTTAAGCCAACATATTAAGTTTTCCAGAAAGCTTAAATAAATAGATGTGTATGAAATTCATCTTTTAATTTCTAAAAAGTTAAACAGATCACTAATTAATTGTGGTCGAATATATAATAGACAATTCATCAAACCAAAGTCTTAAGCCTTAATTTTATGAAATCACTAACAATTAGTAACTTTTATCAAGTTAAATAGTTAAAGGAGACTTTAATATTGGGAAATTAATCATGATTGGATCACGGGCGTAACCAAAGAAATAAAGTTTTACTATTTTCTGATTGTATCTTATTAATTGAATAACTTGAAAACATAAATTACAAAAGAAATAAGGTTTTACTATTTTTTGATTGTATCTTATTAATTTAATAACTTGAAAACATAAATTATAAATAAGAGACTGAATCATACCTTATTCAGATTCCTACAAAATTTTCTTCTCGAACTATCAATCACAACATGTTCAACCTCTAATGATATCTACTAAGCAGAGAAAAGGAATTCAACATTTTAGAGAAAAAGGTAAGAGTAATAGCACTTGTATGCCCATTTATAGAAAAAGACAATAGAGTTTGTTTCCTATTAAATTAAAATTCCTAATTATAATCAAAAATCACATATTTGATTCTTGAAGTTTCTTAAACTTTAAAATTAAGTTTAACTTAATTTAAATTGATTTTTCTTTTAAACTATTCTTTATATGTGATTCATTAGTTCCTAATAGGTTACCAATGATTATAAATTATAATTATAATAAATAATTAGAATTGGAATTAGTTTAATTATAACTCTTTTCAATTTATCTTTAATTCTCTAATAAAACAATTTATAATCATGGATCAAGATTGACTTTTAACAACATGTCTTGATCACCCAAATTTTAGAAATATCAAAGTGGTTTGACTCAATATCCATAGTTATGCTATAAAATTGAATCATTTTGTTATTCAATATTCCAGTTTACATATAGTATAGAATTAGTGTCTACCCTTTTAAATTTAATCATATATGTTATTTTTAACTAGTAATTAATTTATAATTAATATTTAAAAAGACCTTTTCAAATCTAATTTCGTTCTAGTCAAAGATTTCCTCAAATCACTGTTAATCAAGAATAGTGCAATATTCTCCCTAGTTACTTTAGAATAATGAATCTTTTTTTAACTCACTCAACTATCTCGATATGGCTTATAATATATCCGAGTTCTACCGACTAAACTATCCTAAATTGAATAAGTCATTAGCATTAAAATATAGTAATTCTCACATGAGATACTTCGTTAATCTCAACATGAGATACTTCGGTAATCTCAAGTCTAATAATCAATTATACGATCATTGTAATAAAGAAATATACAGCCACATAAGTAATATTTTACTTTGGATCCTCGTAATTAGACTTGTTTAGTAAACTTATTTCCTAATAAGGATTCACATATTTGTTTAAGTATTTATATATTTTAATTTAAAAGATTAATTACTTTCTTTATAAGAAAGAAACATAATATATGTTAGTTTTATCGTTCAATTAGTTACTTTCTTTATAAGAAAGAAATATAATAAATGCTAGTTTTACCATTTCATCAATACATCATCTTATTGAAAATGAAGTTATGAACAAGTTAGGAATGATATATTAATGCAAATTGAATTTCAAAATTTTGATCGCATAATAGTTATTACAAAGATTTTACCTTTAATATTACAATATCCAATTCCTTTATTAATTAAAATAAAAATAAAGATATATAATACTTTTATTAATTAAAATAATAATGCCATACATAAAATTACATCTAACTTATTGGCTATAAGGGCATAAATTAACAGCAACGATAACGATTTTCAATGTTATGCCTAGATTACCCAATTTTTCTCTCAATGCTTCAAAGTGTAGAAACCTCTCCAGTACTTTTCCCCTTTAAAACACTAAACTTTTAGACCTCAAAGATTTGTTGTTTTGTTGTCAATATTCAATCAGTTGATTTTAGTTTGTATATCATAATTAAATAAAGACATTATTTATCTTACCCATATTTGTTTATTTAACTAATATATAAACTAAAATTCATAAGTTAAATATAAATTAAAAATAAAATTATAATGAAATTATAATTATAATATTCATATAGTATATATATATATATATTATCCCGTGATTATTTGAATTTCAAGTAAATAATAAAAATTAATTTGACTTCATATTTAACTGGTAAAAATAAAAGTGAATTGCTCTGCCAATTTAAAGTTAAAGTTGAATAGTTTTAAAATATTATTTTTTTTTCAAAATAATTCAAAATATTAAGATATAATATATTTTTTAATACAAACATTAAAAGTAAATAATAGGACAGTTTCGCTATAGTTTATACCCAATAATAAAAGGTTTACTAAAATCTTAAGAGACTTGGTTTTTAAACACGAATATACGAATTTGATTAATGAGTCTAATGTAATCATCCAATTTTATAAGACCCAAAAATTGCTTAGAACACGTAATTAACGAGTTGCTTACAGCAAGAAGAAAAAGCAGAAGTGAAACACCAAATCCGGAAGGCCAACGTGTGCCCACATGCACATCCTCCGTAAGCGCTATCTCTTTCTCTTCCCTCGCAATCTAATCCCGATATCTCAATGTCATCACTCACTTCGGCATTTCCCGTCTTTCTTTCTCCTTTGAATTTTTCTTTTTTTTTTAAAAAACTAATTCCCCTATTTATTTTCTAAAATCTAAACAAAAAAGATAAAGAGTTGAAAATTCCACCAACCCTTTTGTCTCTCCTCTCCTCAGCTGAAGCCCATCGCTCTCAAACGGAAGTCCCAATTAACAACACTTCACTTCTGATAACTTGAGATTTATTAAAATATTTTTAAAAATTCTCAGAAGCCAAGTCACTGGTGGTGAGTGAGACATAGAGTTCTCTGGATTTGG
The DNA here is from genome assembly GCA_025434745.1 of Erythroxylum divaricatum. Lineage (NCBI taxonomy): Eukaryota > Viridiplantae > Streptophyta > Magnoliopsida > Malpighiales > Erythroxylaceae > Erythroxylum > Erythroxylum divaricatum. The sequence goes on from JANTPM010000002.1 coordinate 20,617,870, forward strand.
CAGTTATTATTTTTTCTAAGAAAGCATTTCACTATTCTATCTTTTATGGATCCAACGGTTACGTTTCCTTCTCCTTAATAATTTAACGTCTACGACTTACTTTGACTTTGTTGGGAATCTGTTGATTGCTTTCAATTGAGATATAGAAGAAGGTCTAGGCAGAAAATGCAAGCATCAATGCAAGCGTTGAGAGGGAGGATAACGGCAGCAGGCATCGACGGTGGACGTGACCGCAGGAGAGTATTGGGGAGTGAGTTCACATCCTTGAGTTTGGGATCGTTCAAGAGTTGTCATAGTCACTGCTGCATGAGGACTTGTTGGGGACTGCGTCCGGATTCTGTGCCTATGGCCGTCGAACTCGGTCGCTCTAGCTTATTCAGGTCTCGCACGGCCAAGGCTCTTCCTTCCGGTTCGTCCTTTCTCGTTCATTTTTTTTTCTTTTTTCATTTTGATCTGTGGATAACTTGTTATTATTAAAACCACCTTAATGTTTTCTGCTGTTTGTTTATAATTTGTGATATTTATAGATGACGATGTAGAGGACCTTACTCCTATAAATCCTCGGACTGTAACTCCTGTCAAACCTAGCGGAACAGTGCTGCCATTCGTAGGCGTTGCTTGTCTTGGAGCTGTTTTGTTTGGCTACCATTTGGGGTATGCTTCACTTTGATGTTGAAACTGCATTTGCTGATTTGTTCTTAATCCATCTTTGGTTCATATCATGTTATATTTGTTATATCAACATGGTCCCCACCTTTCTTTGCTTTTATCGGCAGTTAGTTATGCATATATTGAGCGACATCTTTTCGTTTTTCTTTTCTTACAATAGCTTTTCTTAAATTGCATTGTTGTTTCAGAGTGGTGAATGGTGCTCTTGAATATCTTGCCAAGGATCTTGGGATTGCAGAGAACACTGTCTTACAAGGCAAGATTTTTAATCTAAGATGCGTTCGCTTGTCTGCCCAGTTCTTTGTTTTCCTCTGTAGCATCTGTCAGTTGCTGATGTTTCAATCTTAGACGAAATCTTCATGTCATTTCTATGTTAACTACCAATCCTATGGTATTCACACCGAAAAATTGAATAGGATGGGTTGTCAGCACATTACTAGCTGGTGCTACTGTTGGATCATTTACTGGTGGAGCATTGGCTGACAAGTTTGGCAGAACGAGGACCTTTCAATTAGATGCAATTCCTCTGGCAGTTGGAACAATCCTTTGGTTTACTCCCTACTGTTTCATTTTCTGCTACAACTTTTCATACTACAACAAAACTAATATTTCAGATTATCTGTATGTTTTCAGCGCTACAGCCCAGGGTGTACAAACTATGATAATTGGCCGACTACTTGCTGGTATTGGAATTGGTATATCTTCTGCTATCGTGCCACTTTACATCTCAGAGGTATTTTCGACTACACTCTTGCAACCTCAATGTGCTTGTTGGTAAAAAATTTTAAGAAGGGATTATCTAATGCTCATTATTCTATTCAGATATCTCCAACTGAAATACGTGGTGCACTTGGATCTGTAAATCAACTTTTCATATGTATTGGAATTCTCCTGGCATTGGTGGCTGGATTGCCATTAGCAGGAAACCCTATATGGTAAGTGAAAGTTTTGGTTCTTTTTCTTTCATCCTGCATCCACTCTTTTGCATTGTGTCCACATTCAAGTATCTGATGTTTGATCAATGTGTAGAAAAAAAAAATTATTTTCTTTCGAAAATTAATAGATTTCATTATAAGAAAATATACACAATCTAGAGGACAAAACTAGTATAATCCATAGAATCTAGATTGCAAAGATTTATGGTTCCTAGTAATCATCTACATCTTGAGATTGAGGGAACTTGCGAGATCACTTAGTCCAGTATTACTCCAATCCCCATCTACTCTTCATTTTACTTGTCAGATTTGCAGCTATTCCTCTGGCTAACATGGCGAATCTGCAATGTAGGAAGATGTCCTAAAAAACCATCTCACTGCTTCTACTTACTTGTTTAAATACTCTGCAATTGCGCTCTTTCCACATGTAGTACACCAAGGCCGCCCAACTTAACCTAATAGCTTTGAGATCTGTCGCATTGTACACTCTAATTTTTCCCAGCCAAGCAATAGTTTCACTCCAAGAATCTATTGGTCGGGCCATGTTTATATTTTGCAACCAATCCCCGACTTGTCTGGTATATCTGCATCTAATCATGAGGTGTTCCAAACTTTCCAATTCCGCATTATATAACTCACAATTCAGATTGCTAATGGAGAACCTAATCTTATCCCTTGTAAGTAACCCTCCATTGATTCCCATCTATAAGATGAATGAGTCAGCTGGGTTAAGATCACTATCCCATACTAATGCTGCCCACTCCTGCTTTGTGCTCTGTGTAGCCTGTAATAGTATTTTACAGGCTTTTGTGTTGAACTTTCTTGAGTTATCTGCTAGCCACTGAATTTCATCCTGCTCTCCTTCCTGACATCGAGGCAATTCTTCCATGATAAAACTAGCAATCCTACTATGTAAGGGCCTTATCCATTGATTATTTCGAATAAGCATACTTACTTTGAAAGTTGGATTCACCACTAATTTCAAGCCCTGTATTTCCTCCACCTTATATAGAGGTCCTTCACAATGCCAATTATTATACCAAAAAGACATGGTTGTTCATTTCCAATCGTATGGAACACTTGGCTCTGCATCCATTAATGTGAAGAAAATGTTAAGCGTTCTAAAACATTTAAATGCAAACACATGTAAGCCAGTGTATGCAAGATGACACTCGCTTTAATAATTTGACCGCTTTGTATCGTTACATTTCATTTTTCTTCTTTTTATTATCTTATCCATGAGAGAAAAAAGAATGTATTATGGACTCTGCTGAAAATGTCTGTGTGAATTGGACAAAATTTTCACCACACTAAGAATCCATGAGTGTGGAACAGGTTAAATATAACAGTCATTTTGGTTCTCTAGTTTTGCTCATAAAGCTCTCACAAAATAGGATCTCTTTTAACTGCCCATGTGAAAAGTTGAAACAACCAATTTGATGCTCAACTTCAGTTAAGGACCTGGAAGCTGGAATCACGAATCTCTCATTGAAATTTGTAATTCCTTCATTGGCATGATATTTGAGCATAGCACATATCACAAGTTATCCAATTTGAGAGTGGCAAGGCTTTTTATAGTGGTCAGAAGTTGATATAGGGGGGGTCCTTGGATAGTTTTAAATATCTAGGAGGGACAAAATATATATGCAAACTATTTAAAATTGGCATTTTGACAAAAAGTGACCTGCTGAAGGTCAAGCAGATTGAAGCACCAGCTATTAAGATGTAAATTTATGAGATTCTGAATTGTTCAATTTTTATCTCTCAGATTGATGTTGATTTTGTTGGAGATAGTTGGTGTAATGAGCTTCATGGGAATAGACAGAGTAACCTAGCCAGGGCATGTAGTCCTTTTTGTTTCCTCTTTGAAGCTTAAGGACCATCTTGCCAGTTGAAAGTATACTGGGGAAAGGGTAACTGAAGTTGAACTCCTTTCATCACTGTCTTTGAAAGCTTCGGAGTCATTCAGTGCAATTGTAGGAAAGCATTAAACTGTGATTAGTGAGGCCTGCCCTTAGGACATAAATAAGTGTTTCTGTAGGCCTTCATTCCTTCTTAGAGTTTTCCATGTAAAAGTTTTTTCCTCCTCTACCTTGGACACATCCATCAAATTTGATGTGTGGCGTCATTGTGAATTTGTGTCTAAGGAGGAGGATGTAGAATACTAGAAATTGTAATTGCAAAGATATGCTTCCCTTGTTGAAGGAAATAGCTAGAAAGAAAGAGTTGTTACAGAAAGATGCTCTTCGGGGTATGTTCTATTTTTCGGAATCAAAATGATACATATCTGTAGCAGTAGGAGAACAGTTAGCTATCCATGTTAAATTGCGATAAGAAACTTTGACATCCATTGGCGGATAATTTTTTCTTTAATAACATGGATTTGAAAACATATGATTTTTCAAAATATCAATAATGTATGTGGAATGTCCAGTTGATCTATTAGGAATCTTACTGCTATTTAGGGGCAATTCCTAGATTGAATAATCAGTTGAAATGCTATTGAATAGGGGCTGTCTTCTATGATGAATTTTATTTTCTTTTTTCACTCGGTCATTATAAGTAATGTCAACATATGTTTCCCTTTAGGTGGAGGACGATGTTTGGTATTGCAGCTGTGCCAGCAATTCTATTAGCAGTGGGAATGGCGTTTTCTCCAGAAAGCCCTCGCTGGCTTTTTCAGGTTTCTCTGAGATTATTCCTGATATTTGATAATTTATGCAATTTGACCCCTATTTAAGCTTTGTTTTTCTATAATGTCTGTGGATTTCTCAATGAGTGTTCTTGTAGCAAGGAAAACTAGCTGAAGCAGAAAAGTCCATAAAGACCCTTTTTGGTAAAGAACGAGTTGCTGGAGTAATGATTGATTTGTCAGTCGCTGGTCAAGGTTCTGAGGAGGCAGAAGCCGGATGGTTTGATCTGTTTAGCAGTCGCTATTGGAAAGGTACTTGAAAAGTCAGGAAACTGACCATAAAATGCGATTATGTTGATCTTTATGCTACTACGAGATCCAAAACATTCCAATATTCTGATACTATTCAGAAGTACATACTTGGTTGGTTATGCTGCATCTGAATATTTTTTACTTCTGGGTTTAAATGGGACCTGCCATTTCCCGAGTTTTCTCATTCTTTTGAGTTTGAAGATGAGACTGAATATTTTTTACTTCTGGGTTTAAATGGGGCCTGCCATTTCCCAAATCTTCTCGTTCTTTTGAGTTTGAAGATGGGACTTTGTGCCTTCGATGGGCTGAAATCTAGGGTACAGGAGTCATTTGCTTCTAAGTTGATAGTATTACGTTGCATGATTGTCTTGAAGGTGCAAAAACAATTTACCAATAATTACTCATCCATCACCAACCATCTGTTGGAACTAACAGTGGTTTGCTGATTAATGGGAGTAAATTCCTGGAACTTCTAGATCTTTCTGCACCAGAGTTTATTTTTGTGCTTTTGACACATTAAAGATATCATTGCTTATAGTAAAGAGTCCTTACATATTTCATATACTTGTATTATTGCTTATATTAACTTCATAGCATCAACGGTAATTATCTTTTCCTAATCTTGTTTACTTTGAAGCAGTTGTTAGTGTTGGAGTAGCACTTTTCTTTTTCCAACAGATGGCTGGAATAAATGCTGTTGTCTATTATTCAACGGCTGTTTTTCGAAGTGTTGGGATCGTATCTGATGTTTCAGCAAGTGCTCTTGTTGGTGCATCAAATGTTTTCGGTAATGTTGTATCTTCTTTTGCAATAAATAAACCAGAAACCAGTTCTTCTTCATAACTTGTTATTTTGCAATCAATTTCAGGGACGACCATTGCATCGTCTCTAATGGACAAACAGGGGAGGAAAAGTCTTCTCATCACAAGCTTTTGTGGAATGGTAGGGATGTTTCTGGTGCAAATTTTGTTGACTTGATTTAAAGAATATTGACATTATTTTATTATTTAAATCATTAGTTTAGGATTGCTTCCGCTGTCAAATTTGTTGGGCTTTTACAATGTAGGTTGTTCAGTGTCTGCTTATGCAGTATGCATATAAAGATTCTGTGAAATTATATGTTCCTCGGGATGTAGTTATTTCTTCTGAAGTCTTCTTTTAATGACATGGCACTGATCAGACCTTTGTTAAATTCATCGATATGCCCTGGTTTGGCCTCGGCCTCTGTTTTGTAATGCCTTTCCTTTCATGTCAACTATGTCTTGGCATGTCAGTCATTTTGCAGCTTCTTCTATTTAATACTAGATATTGACCTATGGTGTCTTTTCTTGCAAAGGCTGCTTCAATGTTGTTACTGTCCTTGTCCTTGACTTGGAAGGTCCTGGCACCATATTCTGGAACCCTTGCTGTTCTTGGCACCGTTTGGTAAGTTGAACACATCTTTTCCACAGATTAGTGAAGCTGTTTCTTCTTCATCAATAATTCATGTGTAACGGAAATCTGGGAGCCTTCATGCCCGTTGAGTTATGAATCCTTTATCCACTTTGATTTTTAATTGTACTATTATATTGTCATAAATGCAGCTATGTGTTGTCCTTTTCACTTGGTGCCGGTCCTGTTCCAGCTCTTCTTCTGCCAGAGATATTTGCCTCTCGGATCAGAGCAAAAGCAGTTGCCTTATCCTTGGGCATGCATTGGGTAAGTATTAAGAGATGTAAGCTTTTGTTATTGGTTTCCTTCATCTACGGTAGGGATGTGTTACTTCCAACGTTTTGATCTCTCTTAGAATAAAAACCACTTTAGGTGAAGAGGAAAAGCAAGAAAATTCATGAACTAAGTTGTTGACCTATAACGAAGATGAATCAGAATTTTTACTTGAAAATCAATAAGTGCATGAAAATTGTTAATTTAATTAGAAACATATCGAGTGTCGTATCTATTTGTCAAGAAGTGCAAATATCCAAGAATAATGATGGCCTTGGTTTTTAATGGTTAACAGATCTCCAATTTCGTCATCGGCCTTTATTTCTTGAGCGTTGTAAACAAGTTTGGAATCAGCTCTGTGTATTTGGGATTTGCAGCCGTCTGTCTTCTTGGTGTGTTGTACATAGCAGGTAATGTTGTCGAAACAAAGGGTCGATCACTGGAAGAAATAGAGCGCGCCCTTAACCCGACCATTTAATATGGATATTGGTCGAAAATGGTTGTGATAATAATCTCATTACAGCTTACGCTTAGTGAGCTTAGGAGAGAGAGATTGTCGGCTTGTTCTTTTTGTGTTTGTCAATATTCACTTCTTCAGCCCACCTGAGACTTTTTGTCCCGCATTTTGCTGTTAAGTTGTTCAATGTATACAGCTTCGGTGAAACCGCCCTTCTTTCTTTGCAAATTAACAGTTTACTTAAATTCAAAACACATCACACAAAGAAGTTTCCTCTTAGCATTTTGTAAAAACGATAATACAGTAACCCCGCCCATCAATGTTATTTGTTTGGCATGCCATATCCCAGCATCCAAGAGAGACTGAACTTCTAAGTGCTAAAGACTATCTTCAAAACCTCGCAAAACGTCAAAGGCCAAAGAAGCTGCAGCTGCCATAATCTTTGCCTACATGTTGGCTTTTCTCTCCCACCTTTCCTTTGTGTCAAGCCTGTGAATGATGCCCACATGTATGAGATAGATGAAAATTGTATCAGACGCAGCTCAAAGATGAACTTTACACCAGTACCTAAATATGAAGGCAAAGGATACTCGAGAAATAGAGTCCTGCTCATAGATACTGAAATACAAAGGAAAAGAACAGCTTCTTTGTCTCTTAAATACTACTATAACAGTCACTCAAACGCTTTCCTCCCAATGTGAACTTATATTTCAAGTGATGGGCGTTTCCAGTATGTGCCATGCGCTTACCATGAGTTGCAATAACAAACATGGAATGCAGTTATAAAGAACGAATAGTGCCTACACAACGTGTCCAATTATATGAAAAAAGTGATGATCATTCTGGGAACTTAAGAATCTGGCTATAAGTAATATTCTTTCTAAAAATGTGAAACCGTCTTGTTATTTACTTGCGTCAAACAGAAGCAGGCACTCACTTATAACCTGCAATCTCTCTCATGATTCAGCTAGTGCTTTGTGAGAACACATTAGAAACTCACTGCCAATTTTTAGGGACCAGTTTTGACTGTTCCCTGTGCGACTTTCTTAAACCAAAGGAATCATTGCACTTCTTACATTACCCATCTCAGATCCTGTTGTACCCTGTTTGATATAGATATTACTAAAAGTTTCATTTGTCTGATAGCAAAGCCAGAATGTGCGCATCAAGAATGCATTTACACTAGAATAATCAGATATTCATATTTGCCCATGAATCTTGTCAGGGTTGTATGCATGAGCATCAATAGCCAGCTGATAACAGAAAACGTACCCCCAATGTAATTTATGCCGTGTCTTTGGTGCATGATATTCTTTTGGGATGTCTTGGCTTGCAAAGAAATTTTGATCATTTCTGTTCAAGTTAGGTGCACCCAAGTCTTCAGTTGATGGATTTGAGTCTTCATCATCTAAATCTTTTCGTTGTCCATGAACAGATTTGTCTTTTGCATCTGAAAAGGTATACAAAGATGTCAGATAACTAGTAACAAGCCTTGCACTAGGATGTGGTCATTTATTGATAAGTTACCTTTTATTTTCTTATAATTCTTTGATTTGATTTTTAAGCGCCTCTTGTGTAGCTCCTATAAGAAAAAAGGATTCGAATTAATGGAAAAAAATTGTTCCACTTATATAGGGTCAAACAGTAGGAAGTCATACATTCAACGGCCAAAGTCAGATCTATCATAAGCACTTTCCAATCATTCCCAAAACTGTTTTTATTCCAAGTAACACCATCAAGTGGATCCAGTTCAAATCGTTAAGGACTGGCAACTGAAAAAGTAGCATGAACAAGCTACACAAGAAGACTTGATAAAACTAATTAAATTGTAGAATGCAATTGCATCAAATAGAATCAAGCATGCGTAAGTCATTAGATTTATACAACAGTCAATGAACAAAAAGTCAAATCTAGCATAATAATTTTGCAAGTAACTTCTTAAGAGAATCAAGTTCAAATATCTAAGGGTTGGCAATGCTGAAAAGAAATCTAGACAAACTTTGTCAGACTTCCTAGTTGGCCCAATACCAAAGTAGCTGTACCATGCACATTGTTTCCAAGCTTAATGAATAGAAATATAGATGTCAATGTGCTAATGTACTGGCTTAAGGAGAAATAATAGGTAAAATGTGGTGGCCATAAACATAGGGAGAAGAAGATGTCAGACCCTTAAGAACTTGAACTACATCTTAAAGAGAATGTTAAAGAACATACCAATTTAAAAATCATGAAACACTTGAAAATAACCACCTAAGTTTAATAATGTGGGTTAAAATAAATGATCCATTGTTTGATGCTAACAGAAACATATTTGTCAAACAACAAAGCACCGGACCCCTACATCTTAACTATGCCAAGATCAGAAAGCTCATGCTTGAAAACCCAAAAAGAACTTCAAAGCCTACGAACAATTATCATAGTAACTAACTCCCAATTCAGTTACAAAATCCAAAGATTTCTAGTCGCAATTTGTTATAAGAGGTTGAGTTAGAGAATTGATGAAAAGAAGACAGGGAAAGGCTTAAGGAGAATAAGTAATGGCGTCATCAAAGAGTGATATACCTGAAGTAAAAATGATGTAGCTTGTTTTAATGAAATTAATGTAAGCGAAACGTATTATACAATAAATGGTTGAATGTAACGCATGGGAAGGTAGTTAAAACCATCTAACAAAAAAAACAATTTTCAGAGAATAACAAATACATTTTCTCCTACTTTCTTCTCTCTCGTCTCTACTGTTAGTTCTTCTTGAATTACTAATTGCAATTAGGGTTTCCAATAATCATGTATCAAAGTGGTATCAGAGTTCACAAATCATCAAAGATGACAAAAGGCACACGCTCCTATGATTTGAAGCGATTGGAGGAAAATAAAAAGCTAAAGATGCAGAAAATGGAGTTGTGGTACAAAAAAGGATCATAGGAACTTAAGGAGTGGATGATATAAACGATGAAGATAGGTAACCAAAGGGATCAAAAGGATAATGGGGGTGATCGGAGAGCACTAGAAGTTGGGAGTGGGGGAATCTATGGGGGTGACTCGTATTCCATATCAACCAGGTCTACAAAGATAGAGTTCCCAATATTCAAGGGTAAATGATTTGACGAATTGAGTATACAAATGTGAAAAACTTTTCTTCTTTGACAAAACACCTCCCGAAATGAAAGGTAGAGTGGCAACCATTTATTTAAAAGGTGAAGCATTAGCATGGAATCAATTGTACATGAGGAATAGGCTAACAAATGAAAAACAAGTTAGAGATAATATTTGTTGGCTTTGGGGCTGAGGTACGGGGAAAATGTGTTTGAAGATCCTATTGGAGATTTGGAGTTGAAGCAAGATAGAAATGTCAAGGAGTATTGTGCTAAATTTGATCTTCTGTCTCATAAATTAGAGATGTTAAAACCCTATCTAGTAAGTCTATTTTTTTTAAGGCCTCAAACCTAAAATAGAATATTTGGTGCAGATTTAAGCACTAAGAAGTTTGCAACAGGCGTATGCCTTAGCCAAGAAACATGAATTTAACAACAACAACAACAATACCCAGTAGAAATCCTACTAAGATGCATAGTCTGAGGAAGTCCAGTAATACGTAGCTTATAGAGAGGTTGTTTCCAAATGACCCCTATGAATGAATGAAAATAAAAAATATAATGAAATTTAAATTGAAATTAATAATAATAATTAATACATAAATAAATGATAATATTAAAGATACTGATAATAATAATTGTAGTAGTAGTAGTAGTAGCTCAAAAGTGTTACGAGGCTAATAGGGTGGAATAAGCACCTTTGAAGTGGGTAGTGGCCAACAATTTGGACAAAAACCAGGAACAGGAATATTGCCACAACCTATAGGAGGAAATTAGATCAAAAATGGTGAACAAAGATCAAAAAAAATTACTAGCAGTCAAGAGTTGGAGGGAAGCAAGCTAAAGGCCTATGCTTTTAGTGTGAAGAGAAGAACAGTCCGAGCCACAAATGTAAGAAAAGAATGTAGACGTATGTAATGGATGGAGGAGAAGAAGAGATGGAACAAGAACAACAGCATATTTAGCAACCAACAATTTCATTACAGGCGGTGGCTGGTACAGCCTCTTCTAACTTTCAACAAATGAAGGCAGTAAGATGATTTAAAGGAAATATCATTCATATATTGGTGGTGGATGGGGGTAGTACACATAATTTTGTGGATAGAAAATTGATGAATGCAATTGATAATGGCACAAAAGAGATAGATTCATTGATGACTATGGTGGGAGGAGGATTACAACTTCAATATAATTAAAGATGTAAGTTCACTTGGATAATGAGCAAGCGGGAGTTTACTACAGATGCACTGGTCATTGACATTGGAGGTAGTGATATGGTTTTGGGGGGTGCAATGGTTGTCTACTCTCAGTGATATAGTATGTATTTACAACATTAGTGTGACAACACTTAATTGGAAACGCATATCAGTTGAGCTGAAAAGTGGAGGGAACGCAAGAATCACTAAATTAAAAGGAGGGAATGTGGAAAAAGGACTAGAAGGAAAAGAAGTGACATGTTAGTTCTTGTTATTACCGCAAAATAAAGGAAGTGGGAAACAAATCCACAAATGAATCCTAATATGGTGAGTGTGATTCAGCCTAGTTTATTGTTGGAGCAACAGAAGGAAGAGTTGCAGTAGGTGTTGTTGGAATATGAAGATGTTTTCAAAAAGCCCATAGGATTACCAACTACCAGAGAACATGACCACAAAATCCAATTGAAAGATGGGGTGGAAGTGGTGAACTTAAAGCCTTACAGATATGCTGGTGAGCAAAAGCTTGTACAAGAATTGGTGGAAGAGATGTTAAAGCAAGAAATTGTCCAGGAAAGTGTAAGTTCCTTTGTTTCTCTTGTTATTCTAGTTGAGAAGAAGGATGGTACATTGAGGTTTCATGTAGATTATACAGCCTTGGAAAAACATACTATTAAAGATAAATTTTGCATATCATTGATTGAGGATTTGTTAAAATTTGCATATCATTGATTGAGGATTTGTTGGATGAACTTGATGGGGCTAAATACTTCACAACGTATATTTAAGGTCTAGATACCATCAAAGCATGATGAATCCCAATGATATCCACAAAACAATATTCAAAACTCATCAAGATCACCATGAATTCTTGGTGATACCATTTGGATTGACCAATGCTCCAACAACCTTTTGAAAGCTCGATGAATGCAATTTTCCAAGATTATTTAAGTAAATTGGTGTTGGTTTTAATTGATGATATATTAGTGTATAGCAAAGATTGGGAACAAGACATGATTAACTTGAGGGAGGTCTTACAAAAGTTGAGATACCAGCAATTATAAGTTAAAAAGTTGAAGTGCTCTTTTGCCTCTAGAGAAGTAGAGTCCCCTAGCCTTGTTATCAACACAGATAGTGTCCATTGATCCTAAGAAAATCCATGCCATTAAAGAGTGGCCAGAACCTAAGATGTTGAAGCAACTTAGAATTTTGTTGGATTATCAAGGTAATATCAACGATTCATTAAAGGATATGGTCAGATTGCCAAACCTTTTACTCAGTTGTTACACAAAAATGCTTTCCATTGGACGAGGAAAGCTACATCAACCTTCAAAGCTTCAAGAAGCATTGATGAATGCACTAGTCTTGGCTATCCCTAATTTTGACAAACTTTTTGTTATTGAAGTAGATGCCTCTAGAGAGGAGATAGGAGCATACTCATGCAAGAATAACATCTCTTTGTGTATTTCAGCAAAACATTGTCCCATAGATGCATTCATTCGTTGGCATATGAAGAGGAATTATTATCTCTGGTATTGAAAATCAAGAATTGGTCTCATTATGTCATTGGTAGGAAATTTGTGGTGTAGACAGATCATAGAAGCTAGTTCTATCTTTTAGAAGTAAAGATCACAACCTCATTCCAACAAATATGGTTGCTGAAGCTCTTGGGATTTGATTTTGAGATTAAGTATAAAAAGATGTTGATAACAAGTTCCAGTGTTATGTTCCTTGATGATTGTGCATATTCATATTGACCTTCTAAACAGGATCAAATTAAGTTGGCAGTGGGACAAACCTCGGCAAGATATCATGTCTCAACTGCAACACAATATTCGCATCAAGTCTTCTTATAGTTGGATCAACAACACTTTGTACTGTAAAGGATGCTTAGAATTGGGATTAGATCCTAAGTTAAGAAAACATATCATTTTATTATTTCATGATTCAGCTAAAGGAGTCCATTCGAGTATATTGGGAACTTCCATGAGAATTCAATTATATTTTTTTTTGGAGAAGAATGCATAAAGATATTCATGACTATGTCCATAGATGTTAAAATTGCCAACGCAATAAATACAAGCCTAAAGCTAAACTGGGTCTTTTACTTCAATTACCAATTCCAGACAAGGTGTGGATTTATATTAGTTTGGATTTTGTTGAAGGCCTTCCCAAGTCAAATGGATTTTCAGTCATCTTAACAGTGGTGGATAAGTTAAGTAAATATGGCCATTTTATTCTGTTAGCTCATCTGTATTCAGTGGCTAAATTGGCACAAGCTTATGTTGATTATGTGTATAAGTTGCATGGTACTCCTGTTTGGGTGGTGATTGACAGAGATCCTATCTTATTGAGCAATTTTTTGACTGAGTCCTTTCGAATCCAAGAAGTGACATTACTTCACTCTACATCTTAACATTCTTAGTTGGATGGTCAAACAAAGGTGTTAATCACACAAGGGAGACTTATCTACATTGCATGACCACTGATTGCCCTCATTAATGGCATCACCAACTATCATTGACAGAATAGTGGTACAATACTACCTACCATTCCCCCATTCAGTGCTTCCCCTTTTGAGGCGTATATGATTACTCTTCTCCTTTGCACATACCATATTTAGCTGGAGATTCAAGTGTTTTGGAGGTTGACAAAGCCATGAAAGATCGAGAAGCCACAATTAAACTGATCCAATTTCACACGAGGCGTACTCAAAATTGCATGAAGTAGGTCGTGACAAACGCAGAATAGATAGACAATTTTGGTGATTCAACTTATGTAAAATTGCAACCATACCACCAACATACTCTTAAGGAATCAAAATAACCAAAAGCTGGGACCTCTTTATTTTGACCCTTTTCCAATAGTTCAACGAATTGGCATTGTTGCTTATCATTTGCACCTACCACAGACAACTTGGGTACATCCTACTTCCCATGTTGCTCAGCTCAAGAAACATGTTGGTCAGTCTGAGTAAATTGCCAATTTCCAAAATTCCTTCCATCCGTTTTATAGTAGCCAGTGGCAGTGTTAGACAGGCGATTGGTCGATCGAAAAACAAACCTACTATGCAACTCTTGATTCAATGGTCCATAGATAACGCACAAGACAGTCCTTGGGAGTATTTGTATGATATTCAGCAATGTTACCTAAAAGTTAATTTTGTGAACAAGGTTGTTAGATGGGGGAGACATTTTTATGGGAGGTTGAGTTAGAGAATTGATGAAAGGAAGAAGACGGTGAATAAGGGGAAGTTTAAGGCGAACAAGCAACGACATCATCAATGAGTGAGATAGCTGAAGTAACAAAACGAAGAAGATTGTTTTAGCGAAATCTTTCATACAATGAATGGTTGAATGTAACGGGTGGGAGGGTAGTTAAAATCAGGTAAGGGGAAACGACGGATTTTTCAAATAATAACAAATTCTCTCTCTCTCTCTCTCTCTCTCTCTCTCTCTCTCTCTCTCTACTGTCTTCTCTCTTGTCTCTACTATTAGTTCTTCTTGAATTACTAATTGCAGTTAGGGTTTCCAATAATCATGTATCACAATCAACAATAAACCTTCAGAACCACTATCGAAGAAAACAAAAAAGTAAATTTTCATAAAACTAAGCACCCATAAGACACTTCACAATTTCATTAAGAAAGCCTAGTTCACATTAACTAATTCGACCCATTTTGGTAAAATAAATTAAGGAAAACAGAAATGGATTATCATTCAAACTAGAATATCTGAATCCACGGGTCTATAAGCGAAGCCATGAGAGGAGAGTGAGAAACGTACATGGAGTTTGGAAAGCTGGAGGTTTGAGGCCCTAGTGACCTTGAAATTGGGCTGCAAAGTAGAGATTGATGCTATTGCCTCTTCTCTTCTCTCGTCGTCCTCGCCTTTTTCCTCTACTCGCTTGTCCTTCCCCATTATGACTCTTTCGCTTGATGTTTGCATAATTAATGCTGATTTACCCATACGACGTCGGTTGGATTTATGGAAGACGGGAAGCTCAAATCAAATAATTTATAAATATAAAGACAAGGACTACCTCTAGATTTTTTTCAAATACTTCCTATTATTTTAATTTTTTTATAAAATGATCCTCACATATTTTGTTAAATGAATTAAGATCTCTTCGCTAGTTTTTTTCTTTTCAACTTTTGTCACGGAACTAATATATATTACATTTTAAACTGTGAAAATTGAAATAGTTATCAATATATGCTTAGATAATTTATTTATTTAAAATATATAAATTACTTCTTAAATACAATTTATAAATTATTTCTTAATAATAATACTTGTTTAAAAATAAATCAAATTTAATATTTTTTAACTTTAATATTGTTAATAAATTTTACACTTAGCAGTAGTTCAACAAAGGTGTTGTAGGATATGCGGAGCGATAGAGTTGTAGGACCAGACGAGATCCCTATAGAGGTATGAAAACGGATAGAAGTTGTCGGTATTACATGGTTAGTTCAACTCTTCAATGTGATTTTTGAGTCAGCCAAAATGTCGGATGAATGGAAATTAAGTAGGTTAATCCCCTTATACAAAGCCAAAGGAGATATCCAACAATGTCACAACTATAGAGGCATGAAACTAATAAGTCATACCATGAAGTTGTGGGAGAAGGTAATCGAGAAGAGGATCCAGAGGGTTGCTTCTGTATCGATCAACCAATTCGGATTTATGCCTGGTAGGTCAACAACAGAAGCGATACATCTACTCCGTAAACTTATTGAATGCTACAGGGAATGTAAACGGGATTTGCATTTAGTTTTTATTGATTTGGAGAAGGCGTATGATAGGGTCCCTAGAGACCTCTTATGGAGATGTTTGGAAGCTAAGGGCATTTCTAGCACCTATATTAAAGTAATTAGGGATATGTATGACGGTGCACTAACTAGCGTTAGGACGGTAGGTGGGGACACAGAAGCGTTCTCTATCAGTATGGGTCTCCACTAAGGATCGACATTAAGCCCTTTGTTGTTCACATTAGTGTTAGATGAGATTACTAAACATATTCAAGGAGAGGTACCTTGGTGTATGTTATTTGCGGACGATATTGTCCTCGTGGATGAGACCAAGGAAGGAGTCAATGCCAAGTTAGAATGCTGGAGAGAAGCGTTAGAATCGAAAGGTTTTAAGATGAGCAGGTCTAAGACGGAGTATTTAGGATGTAACTTTTCAGGAAACCAAGTGGAGCATGAGGTGGTAGTTGCAATTGGTACCGACGTCATACCACAGAGGACGAGTTTTAAGTATCTCGGGTCTGTCATTCAAAGTGATGGTAATATCGATGCTGATATTGTACATCGTATTAGATCAGGCTGGACCAAATGGCGAAGTGCATCAGGGGTTTTATGTGACAAGAAGATTCCTTTAAAACTTAAGGGGAAGTTTTATAAAACGGTGATTCGTCCAACCATGTTATATGGAGCGGAGTGCTGGCCTACTAAACGTAGGCATATAAGACAGTTGTTGGTTGCAGAAATGCGTATGCTTAGGTGGATGTGTGGTTTTTCTAGAAGAGATAGAGTTAGGAACGAGGTGGTGAGAGAGAGACTACGGGTAGCCAGTTTTGCAGACAAGTTGAGAGAGACTAGGCTTCGGTGGTATGGGCATGTGCGGAGGAGGCCCTCCGATGCTCCGGTTCGAAGCTGTGAGGGCATTACACTTAGTGACTATAAGAGGAGGAGAGGAAGGCCGTACAAGAATTGGCGGGAAGTGATCAAGGCGGATATGTCAGAGTTAGCCATTAGTGAGGTCGTTGCTCAGTGTAGAAAAGTTTGGCGTGAAAGGATAAGGGTAAAGGATTGACTGTTCCAGTTACCCAATCCCCTTACTTGGTGAGTACCAAAGAGGGATGAACTGTATATAATACTAGGTTCGCGCAGATATATCCTCCTTCAGGTATTCCCCATCTTTTTTCTTTTACTGTTTTTGTATACCACATCATTCTTATATTGTCTCATTTGCATGCGAGTCCACCGGAAACAACCTCTCTACTATGTAGGGGTAAGGTTGCGTACTATCGGACCTCCCCAGACCCTGCTTCATTGCGGGATTTCAGACTGAGTGATGATGATGATATATTTGTTCTTAACCATATCCGTTATAATTTTTTCATCAACTATCATAAAATAATATGATTAATAAATAAAATTTTCAATGTTATTTTGCATACATAGCTGACCATCATCTTGTCATCCTCAAAAAGTACTCTCCATTTAAAAAAATGTAAATTATAAATTAAAATTAAAATTTACTCAATTTTGTAATTCTAATTAAAACTATTAAAGATAGCAATAAAATTCTCTAACTTTTAATTTTTCACAAAAATAGCTCGTTGTTGACCTTAGACTTAACGATGCTAACATGATAAGCCATGTTAGTAGACTCATTTAACATGTGATAGATACATTACCACTAAAAGACATGTTGGATTATTAATTGAAAATTGAAATTGTAAATGAAAATGAACATATTCTTAAAATCGCCTATTTTTTGTAACCTTAAAATTATCTCCCAACAATAATCCTCTATCATAATGCATCAATGGTGACATTTTTTTCTTTTTGTCTATTTCTATAACTTTTTAGCTACATTTGAACTCAACATAATGCAGCGAAATGTCTTTGTTATAACAAGTTTTCATAAGGATTTTCAAAATAAATTGGATTTGCTTATCCATCTGTTACCATTTTGCGTGTTGTAGGTGTTTGATATTAACACTTTAACTCAAATACTGAAACTAATAGGGATTATGGTGTACAATTCTTTTTGTTGCTTGTTTTCATTGGCAATAGTATTTTAGGTGATTAACAGGTCATCATATCAAGCTTTAATTAGGCTTTGTTCCTACTAACCTAAAGGCATTATCAGTCCCATCAACCTTTCCTTTTCCAAGAGAAAAGGACTGAGTTTGGTAGTAAGATTGGAGAATTTGAAAGATGTATTCTTAATCAATCGTTAAAATTTGTTATATGATCATAAATAGATGAAGTTATAATCTTATAATACTTAATGAGAGTGAGTAGGAAAGATTAAAGGGAAAGAAATGAGAGCAAATGCATTGGGCTAATTTAAGTCTTTTAAGAAAGTAAAAAGAGAGATAAACACGAGGAGAAAAGGATTGAGTTTGATAGTAAGATAGGAGAATTTGAAAGATATATTCTTAATCAATCGTTAAAATATTTTTTAATATTGTAAATGAAGGTTTTGATTTGAGAATAAATCATTTTATGGAGAGGAGAAATAATGGGAGTCAAGCATCAACTCAAGCAACACAAGTGTCTACATATGGGAGGCATTAAGAGAAGGCTTATTACTTGCCTTTAAGAGTATAATCTTATTGTTTTACATCTATATACGACTATGTTATGTATCTAAAAAGGGAGTTTATCATTATTATTAATCAATTAAAATTTTTAAAGAGTTCTCTTCATCTTTGTAGAGTAACTCTTGTTTTAAGTTTCTATAATAGGATCATATCTAATTTGCTACTAGTGATGTTGTTACTCCT
Organism: Erythroxylum divaricatum; assembly: GCA_025434745.1. NCBI lineage: Eukaryota > Viridiplantae > Streptophyta > Magnoliopsida > Malpighiales > Erythroxylaceae > Erythroxylum > Erythroxylum divaricatum. The sequence goes on from JANTPM010000002.1 coordinate 20,636,388, forward strand.
ATTCCTTTCTTTTTAAAAGTGTAGTGATTTATATCTTTTTTTAATTGTAATTTTGTTTTTGTATTTTTGAATCAACATATCGCAATATAATAGTTCTTTGTCCTTTATATTAATATCAAATCTCATAAAGTTCTATTGTTGAAGATCAAACCCAGACAAAAGGAACCATTATTTGATCACCATAATAGCCCTAAACTCTAAGACATCCTCCTCCAATGAAGATGCCGACGAGGAAACTGAGATAATGCAGCTTGTTTTGCCGCTATTAATGCACATTCAATTTTTTGTTTTAGTTATTCTGTTTCAACTTTGTTCTATTAAATCTCATTCATATATTTATATAGGATCCACGTAAATGTGTGAATGAAATTTAATGGAATATGATAAAAAAACAATATAATCATATTAAGAGCTTAAAAAGGCAGTAACTACAATATGTTATGATTTACCGCAAAGAAAACATTATTCTATTAGTGCACCACACTCGAGGCTTCAAATTACCTGTACTGTAAAACCTGTGCCCCTTGTCCCAACAACATCGAACCCATCTATTTTTTTTCTCAGTTATTAAATGGTTGGTCGAGGGTTACTTCCTTTCATATTACCACTGTTAATCTTCCCATAATTGAGAGACCAAAAAATTGAGTGCTCGTTGTCATCATCATGATCGACGCAACATTCGCTATTAGAGAACCAACTAAAGGCGTAGTTCTTTAGAAGTAATGATCTGGGGGCACAATTAAGATAAGATCAAATCACAAGTTACTTAATTTTCCAGAAGATCAGATTTTTGACTCTTCAATGTTGGAGAAATCACAAAAACTAGTAGATTTAAAGATGACAATGTTAAATAATTATTACATTATCTTAAGAATTGCACTAAAAGTCCAAGAAGAGAAACTTTCGTTTCAAAAAGTCTGCCTTGTTTCCTCTCGAGTGCTAGGATTGTCATGCCCTCATGCATGCTTCATCTTGCTGGTCAAGTCTTCGTTTCTGTTTTGCACTTTGGAAGTTCTTTTTCGTTTTCGAAGGTGATGGAGTCAGAATTTAATCGGTTGTCTCTTAACGACAAGGAAAATGAGGAACTGGTGGTTAAAGCTTCTAATGTTGCAAAATTGGATATCGACTACAAGTTAAGTCTGGTGGGTTGTTTTATCGATGAACGAATGGTCAACTTTAAAGCCATGGAGAGGACGTTGTTAAACCTCTGGCGGCCTATTAAGGGTGCGTGTATCAAACCGATGGGAGGGAATGGCCTATACCTCTTTAAATTCTTTCATGAGGTCAATCTGAGAAAGATGGTTGCTAGTGGCCCTTGGAGTTTTAATAATTGTCTTCTGATAATTCATCACTTACGGGAGGGTGAGAACCTCGAAGATATTAACTTTCATGCTGCTGATTTCTGGGTCAGAGTATACGATCTTCCTCCAGGTTTTGCTTTCGAAACGCTAGCTCGTAACCTTAGCAATCTGATGGGTAAGTTTTTGGATTATGATTTGGGTCTCAGAAGGAGCTCTATGATAAACTATATATGCATTTGAGTTCGGTTGGATATAACAGAACCCCTCATGCGAACTAAGAAAATCAGGAAGGAAGGGGGCAATCATTTTGAAGTTTCTTTCAGTTATGAATGGATTCCTCTTCTCTGCTATCTCTGTGGTATCATTGGGCACAGCGACACTAACTGCCCAAAGCTGACGGAGTTGCCAGTGGCGAAGCCTCAACGGGGATGGAAGGGGGATATATGATCCGAGATTCGGGCTCAAAATTGAAATCGCCCAAATCAATGGAGACGAGATCTGTCCACTCAAGGGAACACTGGATTTAGCTCCGTGAATCAAGGCTTTCCAACAGGGGATAAGGCAGGAGGGTCGAAATTGAAGATTATCAACAGTTATGACTTTTATCCTCGACATTTTATTTTTTTTCCAACATATGGGCCTTACTCTCTGTGGACTCTTCGGGGCTCGGGCCAGACTCTACAACCCGCCCTACCCAT
>JANTPM010000002.1:20663994-20674638 GCA_025434745.1 Erythroxylum divaricatum
CATGTCATCAGAAGAAGAAGGAATAGTAAGAAAATTGATATTAGTGAGTCTTTGGTGTATACAGACAATACCATCTGGTCGACCATCGATGAAAAAAGTGGTAGAGATGTTGGAAGGAAGTGTTGAATCTTTGCAAGCTCCACCTAAGCCCTGCCTGTCTACCGCAGCTTATCCAGTCCTCCAATTCCCATCTATCTCCTCCACCATTTCACCTTAATACTTCCACTATGGTATCTGTTTCTCATTTGAATATGAGAATTTTGGTACCAGAATGTTTCGTGTTCTTTCCCTAAGCTCTTTTCTTTTACATTTATATTTTGTGTAGTTTAGGGACAAATTTTGGACATCTCCAAATGTTAGATTCTTTCGGGCAATAAAGCGGTAGCAGGTGTAGACTGCGTTTCTACTTCAATTGAGTCTGCAGCTTACCTTGTGATATTGTTGAATAGTTTTATCCCTACAGAGGCTCTGATTGTGGGAATATCTTTATTATAAGAACAATTAGGTCTTAATTATGAGATGTTATATACTAATTCATATTTGTATGAAGGTGATTAACAACCTATTATCTGTAGTGTTTTTCCACACAATTCCATCTCCAACAAGAGTGTAAGTGACTATTCATTCGCAACCTGAAACAGAAAAAAAAAAAAGAGATGGACACTTGTAGTTAATGACTTGTTTGACAATTAGTAGATTGTATTAGCTATTAACTAATTCTATCAGTAATTAGTTGATAATAGATCAAATCAGTTAATTTGACTAGTAGATAACATCAGCTATTTATTAGAGATTTTTGATAAAATTAACTATTTAATGTTAACTAGTTATGTGTAAAATAATTTATGAAAGTATAACTTTAAAAAACTCATGAATGGCCTCTCAAATCAAGAGACCCACAAAAGGGTCTTAGATTTAGATTATGGAGACTTGAATCACCTCCAATTACGACGGCCCTTAGATTGACCTTATGTTTGTGACTGCTCTTTTCATGGCAGAGTCATTATTAATACACAATTTTTATCAGGAATAAACGCTGGTGGAGAGGAATTTTTAAAAAATTAACTGGATCCAATGCCTAGATAGCATTTTAGTTTATCACATTTTAGGTAAGCCTAGGGTCAAGCAAAATGAACGTACAACTTTGAGGAACTTCATCATTTGGAGCCAATGTCAACAAGAGTGATTATTCTAAAGAGGAGAAAATAAGAAAAGCAAAAAACAAGAAAGACCAACACAAACTTCTTTAGGTGCTTGATGAATTTTGGAAAAAGTTCAAGATTGCTATGTCCACCTCTACTTATCCACAACGGTTCATATTTCATTTCGCAGAGTTCCCACAGCTGCTTCCCATGGGAGCAATCTACAACTTCATCTGTTGTTCCCTGAAGATTGAAAAGTAGTAGTAGCAGTAACACCATTTCCTATATCTAGGGATATCATCAGGTCAAGTCACATTATGTACTTTGTCTATAGTTTCATGAAAAAGGCGATTTAGATTTAAATATCTCCAAGGATCGAAGGTGCAGCTTGTAATAGTTTGTATTCACATAAAATTTCCATGGAAATGGAAAACATAGAACAGATGTATGTACTTCCATGAATAACTATTACATTTATCTCAGCTTCGACTTCTCGTGAGATATTGTTAGGATCTATGCTCTGATACCGAACTCTCTTTAGCTGAGAGATTTCTTACTGAATAGTACACCTTAGTGATAGGAGGTCTAACAGATATCTGCTATGCAATCGTATGACCTTTCTTTTTATTGAATTGTTGTAAATGATAGCTGCAGCATCGTCCTACAACCACCTATTTAGATACCTATTGCCATATCAACTTCTTGAAAGTTGTTGTAGCATACAGTAACATCCATGCTGTAGTCCATCCCAAGAACAAAAAGAACTAGCCTTTAAAAATGGAACTTTGTAGATTTTTTGACGGAATGCTATAACATTCGCAAAATGATCCTAGACGGAACGCTATAACATTCACAAATTAATCCCATCCCCAGCAAGGCTTTCAGCCTATATAAATCTTAAAATTGATCTTCCAACAACCAAATTCTCTCATTGTTTTGAAGCCAATTTTTTTGTCTTCTTTTCCCGCTAATCTACAATATAGAAATAACAAACATCCAAAACAAAATTGCATAACCTACTCAAATTAGTTGATATGACTTTTCCTTTGAGAGATGAAGATGAGAGGAAACAGCCAGAAAAGGAGACAAAATATGGAGAGAAAGGAGAGAGCACTTAAGTGAAATACGAGAACGGGACAGTTAACCATACCCATTTTCTCAGTGTTCTGAATGCGAAAAGTAAGGTAAGTTCTTGTGAAGATATGAAAATTGCTAGATAATGAAGTGCCAAGAGATTTTACCTTGTAAATATCAAACCAGTATGTTTTCTTCACTGGATAGAACGCCTCATCCCAGACAAAATCGGGCTATGCAGAACTACACCTCTTTAAGTTTGGTAATCATGAAGCAAGGTCAATTGTGGGTCCATTACCCACAGATTGCCCATATAGTATTAATTGGCCATCTTTAGCGCCATAATACTCCTTGAGGCATTTATACGCAGCAGCTATGTCTGCGTATGTATTGCATTCAGTTGGTTGATTAAGACAAAGTTTCCTGTTAATTGATGGTTGATTAAGACAATAAAGTATGTTAGTGTAAAAAAACTCTTTGCTATTTTGATGGTTACTCATTGGCAATCCACGCTCCTACATTCACACCTCATAATTGCTCAAATGTGGCGTGGATAGCAACACTAAATTCTGGGGCACATAATAATGAAACCAAAATTAAAGTAAATTCAAGATGCTCTTTGCCATTTGATTGGCTACTCCAAATGTGCAGAAGAGCCAGTCTACACTCCTCTGTCAATGCACTATTTGTTAATTGTTCAAATAAGGAATGAACTAACAACATTCAGTGTTAATCCATAGAGTCATCAGATAAAATCATGGACAAAAATACTAACCATAACCATAAAATCAAGAAAGGAAACAACATTTCCATCAGCAGTAGTTTTTCCCACTTTTACAAAAATTTCAGGTCATGAAAACAGTAAGATCATTACCACTGGTATCATGCAAAATTAAACGTCGACGTTTAAGTATTATGTAGAAAACTGATAATTGAGAGGAAGTTAAAAACTTTCCAAGCTAATATGCACCCAAGATTATCTTTTTTATGACTCTGTTGTCATTATTAGAAGTTATGAAAATGAACTTGCTATTAAACCTTGCCACTTGATTGTCCGTAGCCAGAGTAATCGTACCTGAAAGAAAGCAAGGATACACAATTAGAAATTTGTTATATCAATAAACAAATTACAGAGAGAGAGATTGAGAGAAAGCATAATACAAGCTTGACCATTAATTCTAGTATCTTTAGTTTACTAGGAGGATACAATGTGTCCATATATCTAGGAATCATTATTAATCTGTCGATAGCACACAGTTTCAAATAATTACTATACGAACTTTTTAGCCATATGTAGGCTACCAACATAATAAGGTGCTCAATTAAACCTTGGTGCACAGCTCAATCAAAAGTTCATTTATAAAAATAAATAAATTGGAACCATACATCTTGGTTTTGTTAATAAAAAAGAGCCAAGCTTGAACATAGCGACCCTTAACAAATTGTTCATCTATAGGCTCATTTCTAAGTTTGGTACTAAGTTAATTTAAGTTAACATTATACATTAGATTTTCAGCCTCAATTTAATATATTTTCTAAGTGAAGCTTAAGTTAAACAAGTTTCATAACAAGCTCTAACTCATACATAATAACCAAGGCAAGCTCAATCATTATTTTTGTTGTAAGAGTTGAGCTTGATCCTCCGTTCACCAACATAAATCAAGCTCAAACTGCACTTCAACATCAATTTTTAAAATGAGCCAAGCCTGAACATGTTGAAGCCCAATGCAGTTTGTTTGCCGCCCTTGCCATGCAGCAAAAGCAACCAGTAAAAGAGAGAAAGTATGGGAATTAAGAATAAAAATTCCTAGCTTAAAAGAAAAACAGAAAGAGCAAGTATTTTTACATAAGCAAAATCTAGAAGTAATTCTTTGATAAAAGCTAGTCAGTACAGGTCATCACACAATGCATAGCATTAATAAGTTCTCAAGGTACAGCAGGGATGTACTTTAGCAGACACATATAATTGAAAGAGCAAGGATTTACATAACATGCGCATGAATGGAATAACAATGATAAAATAAAACTCTGAATTTCAATTGATGTTTTATGTCAATGTAAGTTTCGTGAATTTTCATTTCTGTGTATGCCTTAACATGATACTATCTATTTTGCTTTATGGTATTTGTTTAGTATTAAATTGCTATGGAGCAATTAACAAAGCCAGCTCAAAATTTCCATAATTTTCCCATCAATATGTGTATATGTGAGTTCCAAAGGCCATTTTCCCACTAGCACAACTGACAAAGTCAAACAAGGGGGTAGGTTTTAACACTTCGTGCTATCAGATGTATGAGGTCACCACCAAAACAATTAGCTACATCTCTTTACAGTTTTCGGAGTACAAAAGTTGTAACCATATATCAAGCAGAAAGCAAGACATTGTGGAATAATATGTAAGATGACAAATTATGCATAGTCCCCAGGACCAAATTCCCTATGCACAATCCTAGGCATAGTTATTAGTTAACATAAGTGACTTAGAAATCATTAAGCGAAGCTGAGATTTCAAACTAAGCAGCTTTGAATTGACAACAGAAAAAGAGAAATCAACAAACAAACCACACAAATAGGAACTTGCTGCAAGGTGAATAACAAGGAGAAGCAACTAAGTGCTAATTCCTAATATGTTACATAATCCATCTCAATATCATGAAAGGATTGATTGTATTGAATGTCAGGCTCCATCCAGATGGTATAGACCATTATATTTATTTACCACTGTCAAACCAGACAATATAATGAGAATCGAGGGAAAAAATCAATTTTGACATTGAATCGCTTGATTGGACTTTCCTTAGAATCTAATTATTCACAATTATATAACCAATTTAGCTCCTCGAGATACTCCCAATGGTAAACAAAAATTTACTAGTTTAAAGAGAAGTATAATAGTGAATTGAAGTAATACATGCAAGATGTCGGAATTACACACTTCTTTGTTGCAAACAGTACCTTGCACAAGATACATTCAAATCAAATATCCATATGCAGAATAAGTACAGATTCATGTTTAATTACTAGATATGTGAGCCTCGCATTGTTAGCTATACCATTAACGTAATCAAGTCAGACAGCATAACCTTTTCGAAAACTAAGAGATAAAAGAAATGGACTTTTCTTCATAGCTACCATTATTAAAACATAAACCTGCAGTGGATAATAATCCACTACATGTGACACAGAACAAGACATGAGAATGTAAACTTAATCTGGCAGACCAGATCTTTTGTAGATACTTTGCAGCCCATTGAACCACAGAAGACTTTTAAGTTCAACCAGCCTCAAAGAAAATATATAATTGAAGAAAAAATTGATCATTCAGCACCCATGCTGCTGAAAGGCATAACACACCATCCCATGTTTAATTTAATGGGAAAACCTAGTAATGAACGGAAAAAAATTCATCCCCCTGAAGCACAACTCGACAGTTAGTGTAAGCAATGGCAGGAAAATGAATTGACTAATATTTATCCTAGGAATTTACAGTCATTGATAGCTCAACATGGCACAAACACCACAACTATAGCACCTACCTGAAGAACCATTTAAAATTGCCAGTCCTTTAACCCATGTGAAGTGCAAATAAGTAAAAACAATTTCTTGCAAGAAACAAAAGATTCTCTATAAGATAGCCAAGAAATGAAACATTAAGTTTTATTATAGATGCAATAAACACATTACCAGCCGAAAAACATAATCCATTGAAGCCTTAATGATACGGCTTAGAAACGGTGCCTCAAGTCTTATCTTTCAAGTGAGCAGTAACTTCTGATTGTACCTTTCTTTGGTACCAACCGCTATAATGACTGCAGATTTATTTTGTAAGCAATGACCTAAATTTTCTGAGCTAATCATCAACTTCTTGACTTCACTCTCCAATACTAACACTAGGAAGATGCAAACAAGGTTTAACCACAACAGCACCACCAATCATATTTTAACTGGACATATTCGCAGCCACGTCCTTTCCATAACAATTTATAATCACCAATTGAAACACTTCATTTAACGAAATAACTAAGCCCCTGGGAACATCGAATCCATACAGCAACAACCAATCAAGAAAATTGCTTTTGAACTACAGCAATTAAAGGTTAAAACTATGAAAGCAAATCAACTCAAAGCAGCACTAGATAAAGGGAGAGACCGAGAGAATTAATGGTTAATACCCCATGAGATTAACGCGAAGGCGATTGGTTAACTTGACGAAGAGTTCAAACAACTGACCCAAGTCGGCGGCATTACCATGCGAATAGAGAAGAGTAGCTGATGCCCTCGGGTGCTTTATGTGTACGGCCACGATATCATTTCCACGGCGAGTCCGAAGTTTGAGGACGTCCACCTCATCCTTCCTCGGCACCTCCGGTATGTACAGCTTTCCGCCGCTTTCGGAAGTGTCGTCGACCACCACCGTGTACGACGGTGGGGACGGAGGGAAAAAAGCAAACTTCGCGGCTATAGATGAGGTGACTCCGCCCATCTTGCAATCATCAGAAGCTGTGGATTCATAAATACTCCCACCAACCCTAGATCTTAAGCAAACCGATAAATGAGAAACTAAGATGGAGTTGAAGTGTTCAAGTAGGTGGCAGCCGAAGTGATTGGAGAGAGAAAACAAAAAGTAGAAAGGCGAAGGGATAGAAGAAGATGGAAAGTAGAAAGGGCGAAAGATTAGAAATAGAAAGCCAAAGCTTTTTTCTAAACAGAGAGAGAGGGGCAAAAAAGAAGAGAAAATAAAGGAGTGTTGAGAAAAGGAGGTGGCGCGTGGGAGGTAAATGGAGACGCGTGGGAGTGGGAAGAGAGGAAGGTTCTTATGAAAACCTGTCTTTTGAAACATTGGACTTTAGTATTTGAGTTTGTCGTGCAGACTTGGTTGGTGATAAAGTTTCTATCTCTTCTTGCAGGTTAAAGTGCTCTGCTATGTGAGTCATGATGATCTGAAGCAACTCTTGATCGTATCTAAAGCAATCAGCAAAGTTGTAAGATACTTTTTCAGACAAATGCTTATTTCTCTGCTCTATGCCGATATTTGAATCGTCGGTGATGAGACATAACCTTCTTCAGAAATATAATTTTAATTTTAATTATTATTTTAATATTTATATTAGACTTATATTTATTTATTATTAATTCATTATATAATAATAGGCATTGATGTATTTTTATTTCAATAATATATTTTATTTTTACTTATTCTTATAAGTTTTACTTCTTATTTATTATATACCGATTTTATAGCGGTTTACTACCGGTTGAACCTCTAAACCTTAAACCTTTCCTTCGACCGATTTAATGTCCGGTCCGATTTTTAAAACATTGCGAAATACTGAACTATATAATCAAGAAAAAACCGAAAGTAAACAACTAGATGAATGTTTTAAAGAACATTATCTTACTCATATAAATGAATAATTCTACTTTGAATTTTAGTATCTGTAAAAATTTAACTAGCCAAATTTTAGAAACTCATGGCATTGTACTTCAATATAAAGAAGAAAAAGAATATTATGAAGAACATTATAATTATTTATAGCTTTTTATAACCAATAACCATGGATTAAAATCTATTAAAGATTGTTTAGACACAACTAATAATCTTTATACTAAATATAAACTAGAATTTCAACAGTTGAGGATCAGTTAATTAATGATAAGCAAATTATTCATTATTAATATGTCTGAGATAACTGAATCAATAGCTCATAATAATAATAAAAATAATGAAGAAAATACATTGGACATTGATACCTTGGAATTAATTGAATCAACTGAATCTTTCATATAAATATGTTATTATCAAATGAAAAAAATTGCAAAAACTCTATTGAATCTTAAAGCAGGCCAAGATATAAATAATTTACTTATTAAAAATCTTATAATAGAAAGAACATTATTTATTACAAAAAATTAGTTCACGAAATACCAAAACATATAGATCAATGTAATGGACATATTCGAATTAATTTAATAGACCAAGCCCAAATTGCAAAACAATTACAAAAAATACCAGTCAAAAAACATAATAAAATTGGATATATTCATTTATCTACTATTCAAATTCTTTTAAAATCTACCTTCCAAGAAGGAATAGACTCACCTATAAGAATGGCTATCACTGATGAACAAATGACAAATTTAAATGATCAAATAATTGGAATGATGAATGGTAATTTAGCGTATGGAAAAATTAAATTTAATACTCGATTAAAATTAAGAATTCCATTAAAATCACCCAATTTAGATGACACTATAACCATTGCTTATAAATTTTATAAAGAAGATCTTATGATTCAAGGACAATATCCTTTCTCGATTACCTATCAAATTAGTTATGCATTATCAAATTCTCATCACAGTATCAAATTTAAATTTACAGACCGAATACATCTTGATCAATTATTTCATGATGTCACTAAAGTAGGAACCAATTTTAGAACCAAACTAAGACCTCTACATGCAATCCAATATCCCATTCAATCATCTCGAAGACATTCCTTTTCAGATATCCCATCTGCATCTACCCCACCTTTAATTCCATGAAAATAGAAAGACCCATTAGATTCTTTGAACCTGAAAATGACAAGCCAAAAATTAAAATTACCGATCCAATTATAGCAACTCCTTCGGCAATAGGCAATTCTATAAAAGTCGATGAACTAAAAAAATCAAATTATAGAATTAACTACTTATTTAAAAAATACATTACGAGTATGTCTCAAGATATCAAAGAAATAAAAGAACAAAATAAACAATTACAAAACCAATTGATTGAAATAATACATATAAAAAGTCAAACTATACATTTAATAAAGCAATAAAATAAACACGTAGAACAGGTCCTCAAGTTGGTATCAGAGCCTACTAGAAAGAAACCAATTACTTTAATAAAACCATGGCGAATGTGGAAGATCGAAATCTGATTATATTGAAAATGAAGAATCATTAGAAACAGTTGAACGAAATATACAATCACAACTCAATGACATTACCCACTTAATAAAAACTTTAACTTTCAACCCAAAGCAAGAGTTACAACAAATAACTGATAAAGATGAAGTTATCTAAGGATACGAATCTGATGAAGAAATTTATGTAGAAGATCAACTAGAAAGTAGTAGAGCTAGAGAACTACCCGAAGGACAACAACATATCAAAAGAGAACATGTAAGTGGAGATAAACGTAAAAAAGAAAATCAAGATTAAGATTCATATGCCTGGAATTGGACATCAGATAATAGACATAGATATGGATATTATAAAAAAGGATCTAAAGTAAGAAAATATCCTATTGAATATACATCACAACACATAAAATTAGGCCCTGATGGAATTTTAAATTTAGATTGCGTAGTACATCCTTAACAATTATTAGATGAATGGACAGTAAAATACAATTACTCTTACAAATATAAAAACCTTTTACAGAATTAGACAAATAAAAAATTATTATGGAATTTTGTTACTTATAAAACCTCAGGAATAGTACAAGCCTTTTTAATCGATAACGAAGACGCTTTAAAAAAATACCCATGCATATTAACAAACCACAACAAACATGAAAACTTTTGAATTTATGGTTAGACAACTTTATAAAGAATATTTAGGCAAAGATGTTTTATCATTCAAACATGAAGTTTATAGGAATGAAAGAATGAAAGCATTATGGCATATAAACAATATGTGTATATGTGACAGTTGTTATTTAGATCAATTTATATGTGAATTCAAAAAATATTATTATAATTTAACTAGAAAAGAACAAGAAACTTATATCCAAATCTTTATTCCAAAATTACTTTTTTCTATTAATAAAAAAGTAGAAGCTACATTCAATGAAAAAACAGAATCAAGAATAGTTGCTTTTAATTTAGGTGGAGCTATTTTAATTGCTCAAGAAATATTAGCTGAACAATGTTTTGAGTCAAAATTAAAAAGAACTATAAGACAAAGAGATATTCAGAGTTGTTGTGAGAAATATACAGAAGCACCACAACAATATGGATGCGAAACAAATCAAAAACCACATTATAAGAAACAAAAACATTATAAATCCTATAGATGGAATCGATGTCATAAGCATTATTATAAACGTAGACCTTATATACCTTATAAGAAACAATTTAGACGAAAACGATATAGGCAATTTAGACCACGTAAAAAAGATTGTCCTCAAAAGAAAAAGTCTTGTAAATGTTGGATTTGTAAGGAAGAAGGACATTATGCAAATGACTGTCCAAAGAAACAAGAAAAGAAATATAACAATAAGATCAACATTTTACATTCATCATTTCAAAATAAATTAGAACCAATTGAATCAGTATCATACAAACTCTACTATTTCTTCAATTTATTATTATGAATCTTGCACTAAATCATTAGAATCATCAACTGAATCCGAACACAACTTCTATACAAGTAGTGATTC
>JANTPM010000002.1:20779405-20797487 GCA_025434745.1 Erythroxylum divaricatum
GAAGTAGAATGAAAGCAAAAATGAAGTTAAATTTGTGTAGTAAGTTGATGAAGAATATGTACATATGTGTATGTTCTGTTGTTGGTGTTCATGATTAATTATGGACTATATATTTTTCTTTGGATGATATTGATTTGAGATGGAGTTGAGAATTGGGTGCAGTACATTGGATTAATGTAAAGTACGTATTCTGAATTTGGGGGAAAAACTGAATTAATCTAGGCTAAATTTAGGCAAGTGTGTCTACTAGTAAGTTGTAGATCTTTCTTTTAGCTTTCCAACGATATATATATTATGGAATTTTGGACGTCTGAGGTAAAATTCTTGGCCCTTATAAGGGAAGATGTGCAAGAGAGGAGTTGTATCTTCTGCCTTCTTGCTTCTTCTGTGATGACGTCATCTCCTTCTGTGTTTTCTTTGTGATGACATCATCTTCTTTTATGTTTTACTTCGTATGTGTTTTGCTTCTTCTATCTTTTTCTTCTTTTGTCTTTTGCTTCTTTAGTCTTTTTCTTCCTCTGTATTTTGTTTCTTCTGTGTTTTGCTTCTTCTATGTTTTACTTCTTCTGTCTTTTGCTTCTTCTGTCTTTTACTTTTTCTACCTTTTGCTTCTTCTGTCTTTTACTTTTTCTATCTTTTACTTCTTCTATTTTTTGTTTCTTATGTCTTTTGCTTCTTCTATTTTTTTGCTTCTTCTGCCTTTTGGTTGTTCTATGTTTTGCTTCTTCTGTCTTTTGCATATTCTGTCTTTTGCATCTTTTGTTTTTTACTTCTTCTGTCCTTTGCTTCTTCTGTCCTTTGCTTCTTCTGTCTTTTGCTTCTTCTGCCTTTTGCTTCTTTTGTCTTTTTCTTCTTCTACCTTTTGCTTCTTCTGGTTTTGCTTCTTCTACCTTTTGCTTCTTCTGTCTTTTTCTTCTTCTGTCTTTTGCTTCTTCTTCCTTTTGCTTCTTCTGTGTTTTTCTTCTTCTGTGTTTTGCTTCTTCTGTCTTTTGCTTCTTCTATCTTTTACTTCTTCTGCCTATTGCTTCTTCTGCCATTTACTTCTTCTGTGTTTTGCTTTTTCTGTCTTTCGCTTCTTCTACCTTTCGCTTCTTCTGTGTTTTGCTTCTTCTTTCTTTTGCTTCTTCTGTCTTTTGCTTCTTCTGCCTTTTGCTTCTTTTGTCTTTTGCTTCTTATGTGTTTTGCTTCTTCTGCCTTTCGCTTCTTTTGTGTTTTACTTCTTCTGTCTTTTGCTTATTCTGTCTTTTACTTCTTCTGTGTTTTGCTGACAAGTCTTTTTTAATATTTTTTTGACGCATCGTTTGTCTTTTGCTTCTTCTGTCTTTTACTTCTTTTGCCTTTCGCTTCTTCTACCATTTACTTCTTCTGTGTTTTGCTTCTTCTGCCTTTCGCTTCTTTTGTGTTTTGCTTCTTCTGTCTTTTGCTTCTTCTTCCTTTTGCTTCTTATGTGTTTTGCTTCTTCTGCCTTTCGTTTCTTCTGTGTTTTGCTTCTTCTGTCTTTTTCTTCTTCTGTCTTTTGCTTCTTCTGTGTTTTGCTGACAAGTCTTTTTTAATGTTTTGTTGACGCATCTTCTTTTGTGTTTTACTGACGCGTCTTCTTCTATATTTTGATAACGTGTCTTCTTCTGTGTTTTGTTGACGCGTCTTCTTCTGTATTTTGCTGATGAGTCATTTTCTGTATTTTGCTCCCTCTGGTTTTCGTTTCTTTTGTGATTTTCTATCTTCTGCCTTTCACTTCTTTTGTTTTTCATTTCTTCTATATTTTGCTATCTTTTGTCTTTTCGCTTCTTTTGTACCTACCATCTTTTGCATTTTTGACCCTTCTAAAAATAGAATCTATTTTCTAGGTCTTCACGGAAGTTGTAGATCTTGAAGTCCTCTTTCAAACCATATAAAGAACATATAGCAATTTGTTAACTTCTTCTGTCTTTTTCCACTTCTTCTATCTTTTTCATTAGTCTGCTTTGTACCTATCTTCTGTTCCATTTTAGACCCTTTAGAATAAAGAATCTATCTTTGATGTCTTCATAAAAGTTGTAGATATTGAAGTTATCTTTCTAACCATATAAATAATACCTTAATCCGATATCTGTAGGGAAAGTTATAACAATTTTTCCACTTTAGTCTGCTTTGTACCTATCTTCTGTTCCATTTTAGACCCTCTAAAAGATATAATCTATCTTCTAAGTCTTCATGAAAGTTGTAGATATTGAAGTCATCTTTCGAACCATATAAAGAAAACCTTAATCCAATATCTGTATGGAAAGTTATAGTAATTTTCTCACTTCTTCTATCTTTTTCATTAGTTTGCTTTGTACCTATCTTCTGTTCCATTTTAGAACCTTTAGAAGATAGAATTTGTATTCAAGGTCTTCATAAAATTTGTATATATTGAAGTCCTCTTTCTACCCATATAAAGAAAACCTTAATCAAATATCTTTATGGAAAGTTATAGCAATTTTCCCACTTCTTCTGTCTTTTTCATTAGTCTGCTTTGTACCTATCTTCTGTTCCATTTTAAACCCTTCAGAAGATAGAATCTATATATGAGTTCTCCATTAAAGGTGTAGATCTTAAAGTCCTCTTTCAAACCATATAAAGAACACCTTAATCTGATATTTGTAGGGAAAGTTATAGTAATTTTCCCACTTCTTCTGTCTTTTTCCACTTCTTCTGTCTTTTTCATTAGCCTGCTTTGAACCTATCTTCTATTCCATTTTAGACCCTTCAGAAAATAGCATCTATCCTTTAGCTATACATGAAAATTGAAGATCTTGAAGTTCTATTTTGAACCATATAAAGAACATCTTAATCTGATATCTATAGGAAAAGTTATAGTAATTTTCCCACTTCTTCTGTCTTTTTCCACTTCTTCTGTCTTTTTCATTAGTCTGCTTTATACCTATCTTCTGTTCCATTTTAGACCCTCCAAAAGATAGAATCTGTCTTTGAGGTCTTCATAAAAGTTGTATATCTTGAAGTTCTCTTTCAAACCATATAAAGAACACCTTAATCTGATATATTTAGTGTAAGTTATAGCAATTTTCCCACTTCTTCTGTCTTTTTCCACTTCTTTTGTCTTTTTCATTAGTCTTCTTTGTACCTATCTTCTGTTCCATTTTAGACCCTTCAAAAGATGGAATCTATCTTCAATGTCTGCTTTAAAGTTGTAGACCTTGAAGTACTCTTTCAAACTATATAAAGAACACCTTAATCTGATATCTGTAGGGAAAGTTATAACAATTTTCCCACTTCTTCTATCTTTTTCCATTCATTTGCTTTTTCATTTGGCTTCGTCTAATCCTATTGTCTGGTCCGTTTTGACCCTTCAGATGACAAAATCTGACCTCAAGGTCTTCTTCAAAGTTGTATATCTCAAAGTTCACTTTGAAATCATCCTAAGATAATCTGAATCCAACATCTTCGCTGAAAATTATGCCATTTATCCCGAGACAAGTTTGATATGATTAAGGACTAAATCTTGTTTGATTCTTTCGACCATAATTTTGCTATCCAACCTCCAAATGAAGTGATTCTTGAACCCTTATATTCCTAAAACTTTTCTTTTTATATCTCCGTGAAAGGTTAAATATTTTAGTATTGATGTGAAAATATGTATTAAATTAAATAAGGGTATCGATTGGAAGAGTAGGAATTGGATATTTTACTGAACATGATTCATCATTTTGATGATTTCTAGATCAGTAGAGCTCCGAAAAAGATGATTCTGGTTTCAAAATAAACTAGATACATGGAGCTACAAATGGTATGAAGAAGTTGAAATCTATTTCAGTCTCTAGGACCTTAAATTTCTATATTGGAGTGGGGTATAGTGTACTATTTCAGTTTAACAACAGTCTGAAATGTTTGAGCCCTAACTTTCAGATTTCTGAGCCGAATGGATTGATATTGTTATCATTGGAAACTTAAGAAAAAGGAGAACACTTTTCTAGAAGAAAGAGTTATGTCAGAATATTCAATGATACTTTTGGTAAGACACTTAAGTATAAAAGACACAAGGCATAAATGGAAGGGCAAATGAGACATTTCTCAATCATTAAGGGCATAATTGGAAGAAGAAGTGTTGTCTTGCATTTTAAGAAGAGAGAAGAACGAAAATTGAAGGGAAAAAAAGAGAGAGTGTCATGAAGAAGAGAGAGAAATACAAAGAGAAGAAGAGAAGGAGAGAAAGAAGAGAGAACAGGCTAGGGTTTCAATTGTGTTATCCTTTAAGAGAGATTTTGGAGTTGTTCAAGAAAGGAAAAAGGAAGACGAAGAGAAGAACTTCCCTTTGAACTAAAGATATCTTCAATTGGTGAAGAATCAAAGGAATCCTACCCAAGAGCAAGGACAAAGACAACCTTGACTTGGATCTTAACAAGTAAATGAGGTGGGTACATGTTTATAATAGAGTAAATAAGCCACTACTGTTTTCTTTAAATCAAAGAAGTTTTATAATTTTCATTTACATCATAAGTGTTGCATTAATTGTTCATGAATGATTATGAAATCTGCTATATGTTTGTTATATGATTTGAGTGATATCTTTTGGAAAAGATGCATGTTTATGAAATCATGTTTTCAAGATATATGCCAAGCATGTAAAAAATAAGTTTTTAGAAGAATGTGCCATTTAGGGCATCAAGCTTATAATATTTTGAAATCTATGTGTTATGTGGGTTCGTGGTAGTCCCTCAAGAACCGTCACGTGCACGTTGATCCAAGTATAGGCTTTTTCCACCTGCTCGCTAGTGACACGAAGCTCCTTCAAGGATTCCCTCAGTTTTATGACTACACAGGACCATTATATGGGAATGTGTAGTGCGTCATGTTTTGAAATTACCCAAACTATTCTGATGTGCTTACGTGTTTATGATTTGCGAATAAGTTGAAAAATGCATAAATTGTGTTGCTTGTGATTTTGATTACTTGACAGGACAAAAATTTTGAGAAACATGTGTTTTATAGACTCAATGAAAGTTTTCTATGACAAGGAAAATGGTTTCAAAATTTTTTGCTTATCTTTTTATTATAAACTGTTACCCACGAGCTTTCAATCTCACCCCCTTCCTGTCCCCACCTCCAGGAGATGAACAAGAAATGGAGTGAAAGAGAGTCAAGGCATCATTTCAAATTTGTTTATGTTGTATTTTGAGTTACTTTTGGAAAACACAAGGCTTCAATGACATTTCAAGAATTTGTCATTCATGTAACTTTTGTATTTTGAGATTTCGGATTATGTTGTAATGTGGCTTGAAAGGCCATTATAGCTTTGTAAAACCCTTTTTTTTAGGGTATTGAAATGTGAATTATGAAAATTAGTTGTATGTAATGTATTAAAGAGTATGATGAAGTAAAGATATGAGAGTCTTATAATATTTCCATAAGGGTTGGGTTCCTCAAGTAGGACCCATCATTTCGGATGATGAACAACCTTTTGTTTCTGTGGATTTTATTGACGCATGGGTGCAGGAAAATTCGATTTTGAGGGATAAAGATGAACTTGAGATAATCTTGGAGATAGGGGAAGCACCACGGTGGAAGGACAACAAGGAATCAGTTTTTCCCAATAATAAAATGGAGACGTTGTTATGCCAAATGGTGGACATTGAACCAATGATCAAGGAATTGCCATATGTGGAGATGTCTAGAAGTAATGCCAAGTTGTTGTCATCGTTGGTTCAACCACCAAAGTTGAAATTAAGAGCTTCCCTAGCCATTTGAAGTACATCTTTTAAGGTGAGCAAGACATGTTATAAGTTATAATTTCTAATCAACTCACAGTTTTGTAGGAAAGTCAGCTGATTCACGTGCTAAGGGAACACAAGGAAGCTTTCGGTTGGATAGTGGTTGATTTGAAGGGTATTAGTCCCACCATTTGTATTCACTAAATTTTGGTGGAAGATGAAGTGAAGGATGTGAGGCAACCCCAACGTCGTCTAAATCCACCCATGATGGAAGTGGTGAAGCAAGAAAATTTGAAGCTTCTTGATGCTGGCATTATTTATCCAATTTAGATAGCAATTGGGTAAGTTCGGTCCAGGTATTTCTGAAGAAAACTGGGGGAACTGTGGTTGAAAATAGCGATGGTGAGTTAATACCAACTCGTGTTCAAAATGGTTGGAGATTCTGCATAGATTATAGGAAGCTTAATTCGGTTACTAGAAAAGATCATTTTTCACTTCTGTTTATTGGTCAAATGTTCAAAAGACTTGCAGGTAAATCTCACTATTGTTGTTTATATGGCTATTCAGGATACCACCAGATTTTGGTTGCACCTAAAGACTAAGAGAAAACATCCTTCATATGTCCATTCGACACCTTTTCTTACGAAGAATGCCATTTGGATTGTGTAACGCACCAGCGATAATTCAAAGGGGTATAGTAAGTATTTTCACTAATCTTGTGGAGAATTGAATGGAAATTTTATGGATGATTTCACGGTCTATGGAGAGTCTTTTGAAACATGCATTGTCAACATTAAAAAAGTGCTTAAATGTTGCATTGAAACTAATTTGGTTTTAAATTATGAAAAGTGTCATTTCATAGTTGATCAAGGCATAATTTTGGATCATAATGTCTCTGCTAAGGGAATTGAAGTCGATAGGGCTAAGATAGATGTTATTCAATCTTTATCTTACCCTGCGATTGTGCGGGAAATTCGTTCATTTCTTTGTCACCCAGGATTTTATTGACGATTTATCAAGGATTTTTCCAAAATTGCGCAACCCATGTGTAAACTACTCCAAAAAAATGTGAAGTTTGATTTTGACGAGCCATCTAAGATTGTTTTGATGAACTCAAGGAACGACATACTACAGGTCCAATTATTCAGCCACCAAACTGGGATATGTCTTTCTAGCTACTGTGCAATGCTTCAGATTATGCAGTTGGAGCCGAGTTGGGCCAAAAATTGGACAAGGCACCTCATGTTATTTATTATGCATCCATGACACTTAATAGTGCCTAAAAGAATTATTCTACGACGGAGAAGGAGTTTTTAGTTGTAGTCTTTGAATTGGAGAAGTTTTGATCATACCTATTGGGGACGAAGGTGATCCTTTATTCAGACCATGCATCTCTAAAATATTTGGTAAACAAGAAAGAAACCAAGTCGAGATTGATTCGATGGTAAATAAAGAAACATGTCTAGCTAAAGACTTTAAATAAGTGCATGCGGGGCAACCCGTAAACTTTTCAGGTTTGTTTATTCTTTTTCAGTAGTTGTCATTTTCATTTTTATTAGGTTTATTTCATTTTAGTTAGGAATTTAATTTTAAGTAATTTAACATTTTCAATTATTCAATTTTAATTCTTTTATCTTTTAATAAAATGAAAATTTTCTATCTTTCCCGCCACCCTCCCCAATTTTGCCCTATCTTTTCCCTCTTCTTCTTTCACTTAGTTTTTCTCATCATTTTTCTTCATTACAGATTTCACACATTACTACCTATATCGTGCACACTAAAACAGCCATTCCACACAACACCCACTCTTTTAATTTTTCATTTAATAAAACTCACCCAGCCCTAACTCACGATTTTTCTGGTGTCTTCTCTCTCTTTTTTACAATTTTAGGTCTGTATTTTCACGAAGTAAAATCATGCCAGGGAGAAAAAGTGAATCCTGAAGGTTGACCACCCTAATCACATCTTTTGTTGACCTTTCATCTCCACTGCAACCCAACTCAACTACGACAATGCCTATTACCACAATACGCACATAGACAACGCCACCAATTTTAGCTGCAACCCTAGGGCCATCTACTAGCAACAAAACAAGGAGAGGAAAAGAAGTCAAAAATAGTAGCCAATGGAGTACACGAAGTGGTGGACAGGCACATTCTTATTAATTTAAGCTTCTAGTTTTTAACATAATTTGAATATGTATTACATAAGAAATCAAAACCTTTGATTCTCGGTTCTTATATCATGCAATTGGCCATTAATTTGGATTTATTATATCTTGATAATACTGACATGAATGTGGCTTGTGGCATAGAACCTTTGGATTTATATTGTTTGCACAAGATAGGAATTGTGGATTTTAGCCATGGCCAAATAACTTTCACAAATCCGGGCCCAACTCCTTTTTCAACTACAAGACTAGCTGCACCAAGTCAGGTTCCCACATCTAAATTGCATAGCCACCAACCATCCCAAGCAAAGTTAGATGACTGTCTTCATCGTCTTGAACGCAGAATGCACCGAATGGAGTACAACTTGATGACTTATTGGGAGTTTCAAGGATTCCAACCTCCGTAGCCACCAACACCATGACTTCGGCTGTCCCAAGTAGAGAAACATTCTTTCCTCTTTCTTGTATATTTTGCTTCTTTAATTTTATGTCTTAACGTTAAGGACAATGTTGGTCTAGGTGTGGGGGAAGGCATTGGAGTTTTTTGTGTGTGACTCTTTTTGGTTTTTACATGTTTGTTATGTATGTTAAGCCATCAAGCTATATCATATTAGTTTGGATGAGATTGAGTGTGTGCATGAAATTAAATTGGGCAATGTGAGTCTAAGGTGAATCATGTTGATCGATTGCGATAATTGATCTTGTAAACGTAGTCAAAAGTTCGACATTTGAGTGATGAGGTAATTGTGGAATTCAAGGTGACTTCTTAAATTAAACCTGTGAGTGCATTTGAGTTTTAATGACATCATCTTTATGTCATTCTATTTCTTTGTATTGTGTGATGCTCCTCTAATCATGTTTTCCTGCAAAACTTGCACTGAACTGGATTGAAATTGTTTGATTACATAGGTTAAGGAAATGATTAAGGCCTTTTTTATTTTTACACCCTTTAACTTAAAAATGACCACCTAGTTATTTTCCCCTTGTAAACCCTTTTGAGCCCTTAACCTTGTTTGTTTTTCAATTAATCACCTTATATTGAAACCCAAAAACTCCATTAGCTTTACCCTATCACAAGTTGAATGAACTACTGAATAAGCATTTGATTTTGGGATTTTTATTTTGTATTGTGTTCTGAGATATTTTTATAGATACTTCTACTCTCATTTTTGTTAAATTATGTTGCTATTATTTTCTCTTGTCTTTATCGTTCTCCCTTGTTTTTAGCCAAGCAAAAAAAAGAAAAAAAAGAGGAAAAGAAAATTAAAAAAGAAAAAGAAAAAGAAAAAGAAAAAGAAAAAGAATAAAGCATAGTAGCATTAGTTAGTATGAGTAGTTATAGTCGTTTGTATTTATGTGTTATCTCAGAATTTGAATGTGGGTGTCCCTTTTACTTGGTACTTTGTGAATTCTTGTGATTAACCCTTTGCCGCTTTTACCTTACCTTTGAACCTAGCCTCATTACAACCCATAATAAAGTCCTTAAGATCTATGAGTTCAAGTAATTTGAATGAATGATAATTGGTGAATTTGCAAGCCTACGGTAGTACAATATGTTAGAAGGAGATTTAAGAGAAACACTTTGACCTTAAATTCTTGAGTGTAAGAGAGAAATCTGTGAGAAAAATTCACTTTGGTTTCATACTTGCCTCTGGAACAAAGATGTCTTACTTTGACTTTGTTTATTAGTATAAGTGAAAAGTGATTATGATGTATGTTGCAACCTAAGTCTTAATGGCCCAAGTTAATGTATTATGTGCACTTAATCTTATGAAGGATGAATTGATAAAGTGTAGTGGGTTGGCATGTTTGCTCGTCGAGCAAAGGTTTGGTGTTGGAGAATTTGTTAAGTTGTCATTTTGTGCTTATTATGTATATAAATCTCCTTAATATGTTAAAATTATTATTCAAAATTGATGGATTTGTTTCTTTATTGTTCTCAGATGATTTTCAACACTTAAGATATGAAATTGAATCAAAAAGATGCAAGGGAACCAAAGATAATTCAAAATTCCAAATTGGCAGGAAATTTCGTGATTATGCGTGGGCACGTGCAAGGACAAAAACTATCTACAAGATCTGTTTTTAAATGCAGATCTGATTCACTTAAGATTTTTATGATTTTGAGAATCAGATTTAATCCTTATTGATGGGGATCGACCACCTGAATCTAGGTGAAGATTATTTGCAAGAGATCATGGAAAAAATGAAGAGATCAAAGGAGATAAAAGGGAATTTGTGTTAATATTCACGAGGGATACTTTAGGAATAATTTTACATTTTTTGCAGGTTTTCTTCTTGCTTTTCGACAATGGTAGTTAGGTTTTTATTTTATGTAGTATTTTCTTTAGGAAATTTTAGATTTTCTAGGAAAAGACCAGGGATGAAGACTTTACATTTGGCTATTTCTTTGTTGATTTTCACTTTTATTATAAGTAACTAAATCCCTTTCTTGGTTGAGGGAAACCAAGCTATCATCTATTATGTATGAGATGTAGCAAAAAAGTTTGTTTCGTTGATGAATATTGAGTGCCTGTCGAATTGTTTTTATGATTGAATTGGTTGATTTCTAGGGTGCGCAACTAGGAATTGATTCGATTAATAGCCAGATTATTAAAATATGATGTTCAGTTTTGTTAATCACAAATGGCAATTATGATTACCTTCTTTACCTTAGAGTGGGAAATTTTAAGAAAAAACTCATCTTGATTAATGCATGTCGTACATATGTTATTTTGTTCATTGGTTTTTTAGTTCTTAAAGCTATTACTCAACTGAACTTACGATCGTGTCTAAGTTGTTGATTAATAAGAATGCTTAGAATACATGTTTCTATTCATTTACACTTAAGAGAAAACATCACCCAATGAATGTTTATTCACGAACTGAATTTTATATCAAGGATCCATATTAGTGCGATAACATCGGTTACCCAAAACCAAGGTTTTTTTACTGAAATTTCCATATTTGATTAGTTTTGTTAATTTTCGATTTTTGTCATTTTTTTCTTAAATTTTCGTGAATTAAAATCAACCCCCTTTTACTTTGTTTTAGTTTTTAACTCGTATAATCTTTGCCTTTAAAATTCCTCATGGGAATGTTCTCAACTATTCATTAACTACATTTTTATTCCTAGAGTCGGTATTAATTTAGTTGCAGGCAATAGCAGTACCAAAATTTGACGTCGTTGCTAGGAAATATTTTGACATAATATGTATGTTACACGAGTAGACAAAACAACTCAACTGTTATTTGATTCAGAGAACGAGAAGATAACCAAGAGGTTACGGAAACAAACAAAATAGTAACAACAAGTGCAGAAAATGGAACAGATGGAAGCAAACCGCACCCTTTGTGAACTAATTGCACCTACAGATGCTCAACAACCCCACCACATTAACTTTCCAAATTTAGGTGATAACAATACTTTTGAATTAAAATCTTGGTTGATCTATTTATTACCTATTTTCAGGGGTTTACCGGGAGAGTATTGGAAAGGATCCAAATGATAATATATTTCCATTGGGCGATTGTAAAAGTTGAGAATAAGGAGAGTTGACAATGGTTTTAGGGATGCTTACTTGATGATTTTGGTAGTAATATCATAAGTGTTCATGAGTGATAGACAAAAGGTAACACAATGAAATATTTTTAATATAAGTTTTACATTTCCTATTACCGATTATATCTTTATCATACGATGCAAGGTCTACAAGAATTGTTTGACCATGAGTATGAACATTTGACCATTATTATTATTTTAGGCATTTGTGGTCTAATTTATAAAGAAAATATAAACTATTAATCGTTTATAAGGACTATATGTAGAGTATTACTTCATATTGTAAACAACAAGGTTATAACTGAAAAATGAGTAAGATGGAGAGCATGAACAAGGATGCTCATGATTGATTGGCAAATATTCCTGAGATGAGATGCTCTAGATATGTATTTCATAGATGATGCAAAAGTGATTGTTATTAAACAACACAGTAGATTACTTCTACATATTTGAGAAAAACACATGACAAACCAATTTTGACTTATTAGAAGTGATGAGAGGAGCTACTACGAAGAGATTTCATCAAAAGAACTATGGAATTGTTGCTTATAATATGTCCTAACATTGCATTAATGCTAGAGAAAAATAAAGAGACTATAAATAATTTAGCTCATTTTTTAGGTAATAACATTATTTGCATTTGACACCTATTTACACAAATATTACTAATAACTTAACTCATTTATGGCAAGTGATGAAACATTTGAAATTGAGAACTATATATATAACCATCATATTGTGAACCTTTGAACAAATAAAGGCAAATATAGGAGATGGGAGTTAATTGGGATCCTTTGTAGCTATGTCATTTCAATGATTTTTTTGGAGAAAGGAGAACTTAAGGATTATGTGCACTAGTAATATAACAAAAAAGGCATATAAGGTGTTATTGAAAAAGCATTAATCCAGTATCAAGTGAACATTTCTAGCCCATACCTTAAGAAGAACATGGACAGAAGATCAATCTTCCCTCATATAAGAAAAGAGTTAGAAGGCTAAAGAAGAATGGAATAAGTAAGTAAACAGGTGAAGGAAAGAAACAATCTGGTAGTTATGGAGGTTTCTGATTCTCCCGATAAACCTTCGACAGATAGCCTTGTTATGGAGAAACAACTTCATCCATTGCCATGTCGATGTCACCCCTCCACTATGCCAGATTCTCTTTAAATGTTTGTCGTGGGAAAAAGTAAAAGTTAGCCTCAATGAACTTCCACAGAAGGTGTGATTTGTAAAATGCTAACTATCAAAAATGAAGGAAAACTATCAATGAGGATGAAGCTACACTATCTAAAATGCAATGTAAAAGAAAAGACTTCTAACCTCACTTAGCAACAAAAATGACAAAAGCTAACTTAGAGAACCAATTGCTCGGTTCCCCAGCAACGACACCATTTTGATTGGCTCTTGTTTGATTTAAAGATTAAACCCTTGGAAATCGAAACAAAAATTTATTTCCAAGGATTGCAATATAGGATACAACCTCAAATCGTCTCACTTAATCGGAACCTAATGCAAGTGGTCTAAGCTAGTCTAATTGTCGAAAATGCAAATTAAGTTGATAAAAAAGAAAAGGGGGTTTGGATCATTTGTAAAAGTGATGTAATAATTGAAAATGCAAACTAATTTGTCGAAAATGTGATGTAATTTGTTTATTTTTATTTTCTTTTAATATTAATTAAATTAGGATCATATTTTCAAAATAATCTAAAAACTTATTTAGATCCCTAGCTTTTAAGAGTCTAGATTAAGTGAATATTTTCTAACAATTAAGTTGTATGTTTAGTACCTAAGTACTCAATATAAGTAGGAGTCTAAAATGAACTTTAAAATGATATTTTTTCTCTTTCCTTTTATCAATTATTAAATAATTATATGATTCGTGAGACGTAACATCTTGCCTCCTAAAATTTTTAAGAGATTAAACTGTTAGATTGAGTCACATGAGTTATTTCATTTAAAAATTTACGAAGTGCATTTCATTTACATGCATTATATTCGTATACATATATGAATTAGGATTTAGAAAACATTACAAGATAATATATGCACTCAACTGACATATTCCGGGGTATGAAACGAAAATGAATATGATATGACTGTGCATTCCCAATGTTTTGCATTTTGATTTACCAATAAAACGAATTGATGGATTATAATTAGTGAATTGAGAATTTATTGTTACAATTGAGTAATTGATGATATGATATATGCATCTAGTCTAAGAAAAATGTTAAAGAGCGAGACAAATTGATATATGAAAATTTAGGTTGATTAGGCCTTTGAAATAATGACATGTGACATTGGGAATAAGTGACAAACGACTCAGTTAAATGGATGACAAGTGACTTGAGTATAATTACAACAATTGTCCCTTTAAGTTTATGACAAATGGCACTTTAGACTTGTGACATGTGGAGCAATAGAATGGTGACATGTGTAGCTTTACAAATGGTGACATATATAAACTTTCAATTGGTGACATATGTAGTCTTACAATTGGTGACATGTGTAGCCTTACAAGTAGTGACATACAGAGGATTAATTGAGTAACATGTGGAGCCTAAAATAAGTGACACATGGACCAATAGAATAGTAATATATGGATCAATAAAATGATAACATATATACCAATAGAATGGTGGCACATAGACTAATGAAATGGTAACACATAGATTAGTTTGACTTCCTTTGAATTTTCTAGAGAAAATGGATGAAAAAGGTAATAGAAGTGAGAGTGAAGGTCGGCGATAAGGTTAGAAGAGGGAGAAAAATGAAAATGAGAAGAGAAGGAGAGAAAAAGGGGAAGAGAAAAGGAGAAGGAAAGAAGTTATCAAGGTAGGTTGAAATTTTGGTTTCAATTTCATATTTCTCTTTCAATCTATCTTTCATATTCTTAGAGAAATAATTTCAAGAAATTTAAAGAATGAAAGTTGTATATATAGGTCTTAACTTGACTCTGTGAAAGTGGCTTGACAAAATAGTGACTAGAGTTCGATTTATGCTTGTTTCCCTAATGCTGCCTATGATAGACCCCCGTGTAGGAATCTTATATTATTTCCTAATTTTTTAGAACCTTAGAGTATGAATTAATGAAATTATACAACATGAAAAATGACTATTTATGTCTTATTAATCCTTATGTGAAACATTTTTGTTAGGAGATGTATTGATAATGATTTATTAAGGATTGAGTATTGGTTGCTAGTCTGTTTCTTACCAAAAATCAGACATAATTTGGATGGAGATTATATTTTAAAGGGAGGTGCTTTTTGTGTAATTTTTAGATATATTAAGATTAATGGAAGTCTAGTTTTAGGAGGCATGAGAATCATGGCATTTGGATTTTTGCAGAGAGAGTAATGATTAAAAGAACACAGCTTGTTCATAAAGAAACATTGGGAAGAAAAGGATGTAAACATTGCACATAAGGTTAGGTTAGCTTGATGGTTAAGGAGACATTGAGTTGAATTAGTAAGTGAATTATTGACCTGCTGACATATGTTAGAATAAAATTTATGATGATTGATTAGGGATGAATTTGGTTGTGGTAGTATATGAATATAAGATACATGTTTGAGTAGTAAATACATTGTATATTTATATGTATAAAGGCTCGGGAGTTATAGATCAAGGAGCTAGTACCGAGGATTATTGAAATCAAAGGAGTGTACACCTTTTTTTGAGGTGAGTTGGATAAATCATATCTCTCGAATGAGATTAGGACATCCCAAGATATGCATGATGACTTGTATGTGAATTTTGAACCTAGGTAATGCATAGTAGAATTGAATATCAAATAGATGATAGTATACTTGTGTATTTAATAAACGACATTGTTTTGAATAACTTTTTACACTTTGAGTGCAACTAATATTTTTATTACGTATTTTGAAAAAAGATATTGTTTTCAACAAACCTGTATGTGAATTTTGAACCTAGGTAATGCATAGTACAAAAGACAATGTTTTATTTTCTAAAACCACATTTTTGAATAACTTTACACTTGAAGTGCAAAAGATGACTTTTATTGCGTGAAATAATATTTTGGAATTTATATATGCATAATAAAGTCATGTATGTTGTGTGTATGTGTTCTCTTTTGGCTAGGAGTCATGATAAGGTTCCATCTTATCGATTGGACCGATAAATAAAGGCATGGTGCGTTACTTGATTTTAGTAATTAATATTTGCGTATGAATTTTGTGATTAGTGAGGTAACAATTGGTCAATCGTGTGTTAGGCATAACAGATTAAGCGAGCCCCGTATCCTTGACATTGGTACATAAAAGGTGGGTCCCTATATCGACACCTTTCTATGGGACTTTAAGTGATTACACACATAAAGGTCTAGTCATCGATGAGTTTATCATTTAGGGTCATGACACTCTTATCGACCATAGTCCAGACTCACCACGGATGAAAATTGAGCCAATACCAGGAATCGGTGGATGTGCACACTTGTTTAGCCAACTAGTGGTGACACATATGATTGTTTTGGCCTATTCTGATATTTTCTTATGACGAGATTTGATTTATATATTTGATACTTTTCTTCTTTTGTATACTGGAACTAGAATCTATGTTCACTGGATGAGTGATTAATAAGCTAAGCCTATGTGGTTCCTAACTAGTATATATTGTCATAGGCTAATCCTATATGTTTCTATGTCAAGTATGTTCATTTCATAGGTGGTTACGTGCATGTTAGATGTGTGAAAAATCCTTCTTTAGGTTATCTAGACTGTCTTAGTGTGTATCGGGTTCTGTTTGTGATATATATTTTTCCTGCTCACTAAGTATATAATGTACTCACCCCCATCGCTTTTCAACCATGCAGGTTAATTTGGTGAGTTTGAAGTTCTGAATGTATCGTGTAGTCTTTTGACATTTTCGGGGTATTATCTCACATGGGTAGTCTCTATTTTATACTTTTGTGCATAGTGGCTCATGGACTATTTTTATTAAGTTGGTATGTTGATATGTTTTATGATTTTGTAAATTAACTTTTGACTGTCTTGGGGTTTGTAAATGACCTTATATATAAACCTTTTGTCTATTATTGAGATTGCTCTTGAGTGGACTTAAAAGTTCAGAAGTTGTGGTAGAGTTTTAAATGTGAATATAAAAGTGCGTTTAAAACTAATTTATAGGTATTTTAATTGAGTTTTGGTAAATTCAAAATACAGTAGTTATGTTGTCCAAATGTTTTCAAAGGATATTCAATTAGCCTTGCATAGTCAGGTAAAGGATATCGTGAGTATTTTTAGCCTGAGTATGCGATAGTTGTCATGTGCCCGATTTGGCTCCAATTCATGACACGAGAGATGATATTTCATTTAATAAAACTAATCATTAAAATGTAAGGCAAGATTAATAAATTAAAAGTTTTAAACCCAATTTAGAATTGAGATTCGTGAAGGCCGACCTATGAACTTAAGCCTTATTCATAACTCCATAAAGCTTTTAGACTTAGGTCATGCCTTGTATACAAATGTTTAATTCCTTTACTTTCCTTACTTATAATTCAAATCCGACATTCATTTAAAACCTTAGGTACCAAGCATAAACCTTAACACTTTCACATCATATGAATTATATTTCAAAAACCTGTTATTCACTATAAAGGTAGCAAATTAAAAAGTGTCAAAAAAAATTTTTTCATTTTAGTGCCAATGATTTAAAGTTTTCAGTTAAGTGTCTAAACATAAATGATTTTTATTAATATTTTATTGATATAACTGATGAAACAAGATAAAGACTAAAATCTGGCAAGTTACATGGATCTTTGTCTTTGTCAACATAATTTTTAAACCTCCTATAACAAACACATTAGTGGTTAATGTATTTGAAATATAATTATTTGTTTGATGCTTAAAAGCCATATGGGAATAAGATATCATGTAGCCCCTCCATATTTCAGTCTTTACATTACTCCATTAGCCACATCAACAAATATTGATTGAGATAGTTTTTAATTTAAAATTTTGGATACTTGATTAAAAATTTTAAAAGGTTGGACACTGAAATTAAAAAAAATTAAAAGTCTTAAACTTTGTAATTATTATCTATTCATTTTGGACAGTATTCCCATTCAAATCCTAAGTTCTTTTCTAGGTTTTTCACTTTTATTTTCAAACCAAAGGTAAGACTACAAACTCGTATTCAACAATTTTCTTTATTTTTAATTTTAAACCTTAGACATTAATCTAGGTATCTTATTTAAAGCTCTAGTTAAAATTGTGAACTCTTAAATATTTAACTGTTAAGCGATGGTTCCCTCTTCATGAAGGGAGCCATATTTGACTCAAATATTGCGGCACCAATTTCGGTGCCGCATTATTTGAAAGATTTGTAAGAAGACAGCTGCAAGGCAACTGTCTTATGCTGTGGAGTGCCTATATAAGGCACTCCTTGCTCAGAAAAAGACACAGAAAAATTCAGAGAGAAAAACCATATTTTTGTTTTGCTTTGAAGTTAGGAAATATATTCCTAAAAGGTTGGTACGTGACAAAATAGTGATGTTAGTATTTTCAGGTTGGGAAACACCTTGTGAGCCACTATTTTGGTTTTATCTCTGTATACCTACTATTTGTAATAGTGGAAGAAATATTCTGAGTTTTGTCCGTGGACGTAGCCCAAAGTTAAGGGTGAACCACGTTAAAA
>JANTPM010000002.1:20832258-20845550 GCA_025434745.1 Erythroxylum divaricatum
GATGTGCTTTAGGCGGAAGGTTAGTTGGCTTACACGTATGGGGTAGGCATGCAAAAATACTAAGGCAAAAATAGGTAAGTAGGATCAGAATTGGTGTGATTTTTGGTAGAGTCTTGAATCTTGTAGAGATTAACTCGACCTAGGCTAAAGACTTGATGGACTAAGAACTTGGCTCATGCTCGGATGAATGGACCACAACTAGCGGACTTATTATGGGAAGAATTGGATCAGGCCAGTGTGTATATGGACTTCGGTAAGATCACACTACATCATTAACAGATAAAGATTGTGAGGAGATCGTGGATGATGTGGCGACAATTAGGAGTTAGGGTTGCATTGGAACTCAGCATCTAAAGATAACTGGGATCTTCGAGGATAAGGATGTTAGTTTTCTATTTGAATGTAAACTCTATCTTTATGTTATCTTGTAGATTATATCTTATCAGTTAAAGTCCTACTTGAATGAGGGTGTCATCCAATTGGTCTATGTGATGTGATCTAATAGAGATAGATGTAATCTTAGAACGATTTTAAGCAGCTCAATTTAAGTAGAATTCTGAATGTAAGTTGACTTCCAAGCTAGAGTGCCCGTATATAGCTTATTCGAGCTTTGTTCTCTTCATTCAGTCAGAGAGAGCATTCCTTATATTCTTTTTAGAGAAAGTAATATAAAGGTTGGTTTTATCGTATCTCTCTTGTTTTCTGGTTGCCTTTATTTTCTTATTGCCTTTGTAGCATTATTTCTTCGAGGGTGCAAGATAAACACCTCGAAGGTTGTTGAAGGCTTAAGTCTTACTTAAGTGGATCTAAATGAGTGTCGTGCAAAGGGTGTCAATGATCAACTTCGGTGAAAATTTGAGCCCCAAAGTGATTTTTGTAACACCTATCATAGTTAGGAGCAATAAGGCCGTTTGAAGCCCTTACATTTGATAATCTTAGATAGACAACATACATTCATTTCATCAACTTTGGATGGATTTGTAGAATTCTTGACTTATAAGCTATTTATTTTAAATTTCTTGATATATTTTATAATTAATTCAAAGAAATCAATTCCAAATTTCTTGATATATGCATGTTTCTAATAACTTAACGTAAATGTTTGAAATTTTGTAACATAAAATCACCTAAATTTTACATTTTCTATTATTTAATAATATCATCTATCATATATTTTTTTTCAACTTACAAATCGTTACATACAACAACAATTCAGTGAGAATCTAGATGAAATGTAAAGTATGAAGAAGTTAACTAATGTGCAGTTTTATCCTAGAAATTATTATGTATTTCAGATAATTGAATAAAACCTTTAAATTACTTTCTTTGTTGGCTGTATGACAAACTATGGTAATCTTTATCCCTCTCATTTCAAGGCGAGTTGAATTAGTCCCCAGACTGCAACGGACGTAGTTGACCTCTAACCTAAACGTCGTTAAGCGGATGAATGTCCTAAGCAACTTTGCATAAGTTTAAGTTTGATCGTTACTAAAAATTTACCTACGAACGACACCCCATCACCAATGACAAGATTGTCCCTTCTGGATCCTGATGTCACTGCGGATGATACTGCGAGTACAGGCCGACCACCTTAGAATGTTTTGGGCCCTCGAGTGGCACTGGTCTTTGATTTAATACAAAGCTGCAATTTGGGTCAAATACTTGAAGCTAGTCGTTTGTGTAATGGGATTCTCTCTTTGAACTATGTGATGTATATATGTAGGAAGTTATATACTATTGTTAAACGACTTAAATGATATGAGATACTAATATTTGTAAAACGGAGTTTACAACTCTTTTTAATTTCCCTCTAGTTCCCAAATTCACAGAAATTGCTGCAATTTCTGATTTTAGGTGGTCTTATGCTCTAGTATGTCTTCTTCTTCGCTTCTTCACTTTCCCTCCAAAGTACAAAACGATCCCTACAAAATAGCGAAGAGAATGTAAATAAACGTAAGTGAGGGAAGTCAGTCCAGATTCGAAAGCTTGATGAGGGAGGGGTCTTTTATTTTAGTAAGGACAGATGGTCCCCGAGTGGTCGGGTCCAGGCAACTCCTAGTGTCGGGTGTCCCAGTGTCTGACAAGATTTAGTTGGCATGTGCTCTTGATTAGTTTTTATGGGCTCCCACAGTCTTTATTACAATACCCATAAAATATCGCCTCTCTCTCTCTCTCGAAGACCTTCTCGATTCCTTTATGATTTTGTCTCTAGATCAGGAGTCGAGCTCTGAACTTGCGCTTATTAAATAAACTGTTAAGCCCATTTCTCCATTTAAACTAAACTCTTTGGTGGGAAGGGGAAAAAAAAAAAAGAAGAAGAAAATGTTTATGAGATAGGAGGTATGGAGGGGCAAGGAGAGGATTGATTTTGAGTTGAAGTTTGCTTGATTGGTCTCTTACTCTGTTTCCCTTTCTGGGGGAGATTCTTCTCTTCTCCCCGTGTATTTGAAAGTAACCTTTTTGGGGTTTGAGTTTTGTTTCTTAGCTTTCTTTGGTCTTTGGTCTCAGGTCTCAGGTCTCAGCTTTCACTTTCTCTCTCTATACCCACGTGGGGTTCCTTTACTTTTGCGTTAAAAAGGACCTGTGAACATTAAAATCTCTGAGTTTGGATCACCGGACCTGATTCTTGAGATGTGGTTAGTAGCAGGACACTGCACAGAGCATGTCTTGTTTAACTTCTCTGTTTGTTTGTCAGCTTATCCACTCAACACTGTAAATAAGCCCTTCAATACTTTGTCTTTGTGAGTGAGCTTATGACTTGTGTTTCTACTGGGGTTGTGTAGCAAAGGTCGTCGTATGGTGCAGGTGCTAAATTCTGTCCTTTGAAAATATGGAATCTGGGAGTGGATTTTACTCAGTTGATGAGTTTAGATTAGATGCCAGATGGTTAGTTGATCCCAAACTTATTTTCGTTGGCCCAGAGATTGGTGAGGGAGCTCATGCCAAAGTGTATGAGGGCAAGTAAGTTTATTCCCTTATCAAGACTTTCGCTTCATCTTCTTGTTTTGCACATCAAAACCTTAAGTCTAGGCTTCTGCCATTGTAATCTGTTGTTAGAACACCTCTGCTTGCTTGCTTGCTTGTGGGCCGTTTTTGGTATGTGAATTAAGCTCGTCTATGATGTAGGTTAAATTTTCTTTATAATTTAAGAGCTTAGGAGAAATGATCCAGACGGGAAGCAGTACAAACAGAAGAAAAATAGGGAAAGACGAAAGAGTGAGAGAGCGGAGAAAAATCTTAGAAGGAAATTCTTACTCTTATCCAAATTGATGCAAAGAATTTTCCTTGATGCTTTTTGCGATTGCTTATGTTCCTGTGTCTTAATCAACTTGGTTGGATTCCTTTGCAGATATAAGAACCAGACCGTAGCCATTAAGATTGTTCATAAGGGAGAGACCCTGGAGGAGATCGCTAAGAGAGAAGCACGATTTGCTAGGGAAGTTGCAATGTTGTCTAGGGTCCAACATAAGAACTTAGTGAAGGTTGAGCTCTCGGATGTTATTATAAGTTTGCTTCATTAGACATAATATAAGTTGCAGGCTATTAAACAGTTTTCAGTGAATAACAAATGATTGTTACTAAAACTGGGTGTTGGAAATTTGTGTGTCAACAGTTTATTGGTGCCTGCAGAGAGCCAGAGATGGTTATAGTCACCGAACTTTTGCTGGGAGGGACCCTGCGGAAATACCTACGCAGTATGCGGCCAAGGTGCTTGGACAAACATGTAGCTATTGGTTTTGCACTTGATATTGCTCGAGCCATGGAATGCTTGCACTCTCATGGGATTATCCATCGTGACCTGAAACCTGGTAATATTTTTATCACCCTACCGATTAATAGAGAACTCACTATGTACAAAGTTTAAGTCACTATTTTGACAGGGTCGTTTGCTAACTAATTCCAAGAGGTCATTCACTAACTCTATGTCCAATGGGACCTTTTTGAACATTAACGTCATCTGCTAATGATGCCTGCTGATTAGTGACATCATACAAATCTTTCTGGCCTTTCACCTATAATGCATTGTAGCTAATTTAGCATGGTAAATTGTGTATGAAAGCTTCTTTGTGACTGCTTAAGATTTGGCAATTCTGCTTTCTCCTTATTGAGGAGTCATGAACCCATTGATACGATAATTTTCTTAAATTCCGTTGTCACTACAAGTTTGTCTTAAAGGCTTATTGAACTGATTAGCATGTACAGATATTCCTTATGCCCAAAATAAGAAATGAAATCTTCCATCTTATGGCTATTTCAGTTTTGAGAGAATTTGGCAATTTCACTTCCCATGATCCTCAGAAGTAATTGGTATCATTAGGTAGTATAAATGTTATGTCAGCCAAATGGTACTTGTGTCCGTGTAGAGTAAGGTCATATGGCTCGAAAAGAAGGTCATCCCTTTGTTTTTTTATGTTTACTGGTTAGGATGGGACTTCAAATTTGTTAAAACGCTCACAACTTAAGTCACTTTTTTTACTTTTCAGAGAACTTGCTCTTGACTGAGGATCACAAAACTGTGAAACTCGCTGATTTTGGACTAGCAAGAGAAGAGTCATTGACAGAAATGATGACTGCTGAGACAGGAACATATCGTTGGATGGCTCCCGAGGTACTGAACTAAAGGAAGGCGAATGGTTGCTTTTGTTTATTTAAAAAAAAAATGGATTTTTTTTTATAATTTACCTTCTCTCTTGAGTGCTTCCCCTTATACTCGTTACTTTCTTGGCAGTTATATAGCACTGTGACCTTAAGGCAGGGAGAGAAAAAGCACTACAATCATAAGGTGGATGCTTATAGCTTTGCAATTGTGTTGTGGGAGCTTTTACACAACAAGTTACCATTTGAAGGCATGTCAAATCTTCAGGCTGCATATGCAGCTGCCTTTAAGGTAGTGACCTCTGGTCTATTCACTCGAAAATTATGTTGTACCAACTAAAATTTTGATTAAATTCTCCCTGAAAGCGTTGAAGACTTGTAACTACGATGGTGTATATTAACTTTTCAGAACGTGAGACCTAGTGCTGAGAACTTGCCGGAAGAATTGGCCATCATTCTGACTTCATGCTGGACAGAAGATGCAAATGCTCGGCCTAATTTCACTCAAATAATTCACATGATACTGAATTATCTATCCACCATTGCTCCTCCTGAACCAGCTATTCCTCCTCGTCTTTTGACATCAAAGAACACCATCTTGCCACCAGAATCTCCGGGTACAAGTTCCTTAATGACAGTGCGTGATGACTGTGGGGAAACCCCCAAAGCAGAGATGGAAAACAAGCCAAAAGGCTTCTTCTTCTGCTTCAACCAATGTTATTAAACCACCCTACTTGTAAAAGAAAATGACAACCTTGGTGTGTTTCCCAGGGATAAGAGGCTGAAGATAGCTCAGTCGGGAACAGGCTCTTAGCCCAGGAACACATTTTGACGACATTTTTTGATCAATAAAATTCGTCTTTTTGGTGTCCATACAAGCTAGTGAACACTTCCTGATGGTAGTCGCCGGATGCCGCCCCTTGTCCACCAAAATTATAAGGGATCCTGGAGCAACGCTATAACATTTCCGTGCACCAAAAGTTCCATGATTTGGTTAAAAGGACATGAACTATGGTTTGTGAGAAAGAAATAGTGAGAAAGAAACATCTCTGAAGGTGATGTTTAACTGTTTCTAAGACAGCATGGCAATCTGATTACTGGCCTTGAAATTCAACGTCAATTTTTCGGTAGGAGGGAAACATAACCCAGCACTATTAATTGAAATTCCCAGGAGAAGCAACTTTGGATACATTCATTCTGAAAGAGTTCTCTGAAAATGAGAGAAAACGGGACCAAAAAAAAAAAGAGAGATTAGTGTTAGAATACGTTTTTTTTAAAAAAAAAGAAGGCCCTGCATCGAAACATTTCGATTCCGAAGCAGACTTGAATAATTCAGGAATTGGTTTTGTTGACCTGTTCTTATTACTTTATTTTATGAACATCTATTTACTCAATAAATAGGACTTATATTTATGAATGAATGAATGTATTTATCATAAACAATAGTAACATATAATCTGAATCCGTCCTAATAATGGTTCATCGGTCATCCCCTGGCCAACAGGGAGAGTCATGAACTAGTGGTCCCATCAGACAGCGCTGATGAAATTCTGACTTTTATTGTATCTCGAATAGAATATCCTTTATTCCATTATCCGTTGATGGGCTCTACTTGTGATTGAAACCGAATAAATAAGCTGAATGCTTGTAGAAAAACATCCTAAAGCACACAGCAGATGAAATAATAAGAACGACTATGTTTGTGTATGATGGAAATTGATTGAAACCAAGTAAAATTAACAGAACTGGAAAAACGGAATAGACCTTTCTTTACATTGTACATATAGCCGCAATGTTTCCAATAGTCGTTGTAGGAACAGCATCCCTCTTTGATGTGGTGAAAACGATTCCTATCACGAAGTACAATTTCTCTATCATATACCGTTGATATTATTTTTGCCGCATTATGGCAATCTGTACAAACTCTTTCAGTTTCTTGGAAATTCTAATTGTGGTTCCAGGAGGAGTTTTAGAAAGACCAAATGCTATAGCGAGCTTCTCGCTGTGATGTGACACCGCAGATTCCCTGTCCTCCTCTGCGTCGAATCTTGCACCTGATATATTGGGCACATAGCCAGCTGCCTTGATTCGTCGGATCATGTCTTCAGTTGCGTTATAAATTGCCTTAAACGGATGTAATTTAGCTACAGCTAGAAATTCATAAATCTGTCCTTCCAATTCAATCAAACTACAGCCAGGTATTTTCTTGATTCCTCTCTCTTTCATCTCACTTCTCCTTCTCATGGCGGCTGACAACCTCCCAACTGATGCATAAATGTTAGACAAGAGTATGTCATCCCCACTATGCATGGGCTCCAGTTCAACCAGGTGCTTCACTGATTGTAGAATATCTTCTGTAATACTTGTCTTTATTGTGTATATAGGTTACTGATACTTGTATAGGCTTTTAAGTGGTTTTGCGTTTTATGTAATAGTTTTAGTCGTTTTGTTTGATCAGACACTGATGGTATAAATACCATCTTTTTCTCATTCGTGGAATAGAGTTAACCATTTTACAGTGGTTACTTTACCAAAATCACAATCCCTAGATTACAGATTCTTCATGGTATCAGAGCCATCTAGATAGATCCACACATCCACGAAGCTGCGTTATGGTCGACAGGGTGAGTAGTTCACGATCATCGTTTGGCAATATGCATGAGGACGAGAATCCGCTGTTTCTACACAACTCCGATCATCCTGGGATGGTTCTTGTTTCGACTCCATTAAGTGGGAATAACTACCTATCTTGGAGTCGTGCGATGAGGATCGCTTTAGGCGCAAAGCTGAAGCTCGATTTCGTCAATGGAAAATGTGAGAGGCCGAATGAAGGTTCGTCGGATTTTGATAGGTGGTGTCGGGTTGATTATATGGTTACGTCATGGATACTCAACGCCATCTCCAAAGACATTGTGGAGTCCTTCTTGTACGCAAGCTCAGCTAGGGATCTTTGGAAAGATCTAGAACGGCGATATGGAGAATGTAATGGGCCGTTGCTGTATCAACTCAAGCGGGAGATTAGTTCAATCTCACAAGGGGAGCTATCGGTTTCCAGGTATTTTACTAAACTAAAAAGGTTGTGGGATGAATTAAATTGCTTGGCTCCCATTCCGCAATGTTCATGTGGAGCCCTAAAGCAATGCTCATGTGGAGCCCTTAAACAGTTTGTTGAATTTGAAGATAATGATAGGTTAGTACAATTTCTTATGGGATTGAATGAAGAATATGATGCAATTAGAAGTCAGATACTTGTGCTGGATCCTTTGCCTCATGTAGATAGGGCTTATTCGATGGTTGTTAGGGTTGAAAAACAACGGGAGGTAAATCTTTCTTTTGCTGATAACACAAGTAGTGCTATGATGGTACGTAGTTCTGGAAATAACAGTGCAAAAGGGGTTAGTAGAGGTGTATTCAAGAAACAGATGAATAAGGAGGATATGTTTTGTGATTTCTGTCAAAGAAAAAGGCATACAAGAGATACTTGTTTCAAAATTCACGGGTATCCTGATTGGTATAAGGGTTCTAAGGATAAAAAAGGAGGGGATATGCATAAAGAGTTTGTGAATATGAGTGACTCCCCTTTGGAGTACTCGGATGAGAAGGAGATAAAGGAACCGGTTTGGAAACAAGACATGGCAGCCATGATTCAACAAGGTATTGTGAATTTTATGCAAGGCCAAGGGAAGTCGATTCAGATGAAGGACAAAGGGGGAGATGTTATCAACTTTGCACACTACAATGACTTTGCAGGTAGCATTCTCAATCATTCATTTAGTTCAGTTAGTTCAATTGAATGTGGTTCTTGGATAGTAGACACAGGTGCTTCCAATCATATGTGCCATGATCTTAATTTGTTTGTTAAACCTAAACCTGTTGCTAAATATACCCCTGTTCACTTACCGGATGGCACAGTTAAGACAGTAGATTTCATAGGGGATATTATTCTTTGTGATAATCTTAGTCTGTCATCTTCTTTGCATATACCTTCTTTCAAATATAACCTACTTTCCGTGAACAAACTTGCTTGTCAATCACCTACAAAGTTTACCTTTTTTGCAACCTTTTGTGTTCTGCAGGACCTTGTGACTGATGAGGTCTTAGCAGTTGGAAAGGTAATAGCGGGACTCTATGTTCTTGACAAATTTTCTTTTCACAAAAATAACATTTTGTCTTACACCACACATTTAGATGATTGTATCCGTAAGCCAATACATTGTCATAGTGCTGTTGTTGATGGATTTTGGCATCAAAGATTGGGCCATCCGTCCCTTATTGTAATGAAACAATTGCACAATTCTTTCAATAATATGACTTTTTCTGATCATCCGTGTGATATATGTCATTTTTCAAAACAAACCAGACTTCCTTTCCCTAAGAGCAATATTAGTACAGTTGCATGTTTTGAAATGTTGCATATGGATCTTTGGGGTCCTTATAAGCAAGGGTCAATTAGTGGAGCTCACTACATTTTCACCATTGTAGATGATTTTTCTAGAACAACCTGGACCTATTTACTTAAGCACAAAGGTCAGACTTCCACTTTTTTAGATAAATTTCTTAAATATGCTCAAAATCAATTTCATGCTACGATCAAAGTCATTAGAACAGATAATGGGACAGAATTCTTAAGTCATAGTTGTCAGGAAGTCTTTGGCAACTATGGAATTATACATCAGAAAACCTGTCCTTATACTCCCCAACAAAATGGGGTTGTTGAACGAAAACATAGGCATTTGTTACAAACTGCAAGAGCTCTTATGTTTCAGTCCCATTTACCAAAACAATTTTGGGGAGATTCCATCTTAACAGCCACATATATCATAAATAGGCTTCCCACTCATGTTCTTAATTGGAAATCTCCTTATTTTGTTCTTTTCCAAAAGGAACCTGATTATCATTTTTTGAAGACTTTTGGTTGCCTATGTTATGCTTCTAACACCTTTCCTCATAAAGATAAATTTGCTCCTAGGGCTTTCAAATCAGTTTTCCTTGGTTATTCTTCGGGACAAAAAGCTTACAAACTTTATGATTTGCATAGCCATCATATTTTCATTTCTAGGGATGTTGTTTTCTATGAAAATATATTCCCTTTCCAGTCCATTTCTTTGGATCCAGACATAGTTCCTTTGCCTAATCCAAGTGTCTTACCACCTGTTTTGTCTCAAGAATCATCATCTATTGAAACTCTTAATGTTGATTTTTCTGATTCTTTAGTTCCAACCTCATCTGCTACTTCTAGCTCCACTGATCTTGCACAGAGTCCAGCTCCTATTCGTAGGAGTACTCGTGTGACCCAACGACCTAATTGGTTGAATGATTTTGTTTCACATGCATCTGTTACTGATATTGCTCATTCTGTTTTTCCTAATATGACTATTGCTTCTCATCCACCTCACACATATCCATTTGTACTCTCTTCACACATTACGTCAGATTATCATTCTTTTTTAGCAAATGTGTCTACTATTGAAGAGCCTCGTTCTTTTGAGCAAGCTCGAACTAATTTGCATTGGTTGCATGCTATGGAGGATGAGTTGACAGCCCTTGATAATAATCACACTTGGGATCTTACTGTTTTACCGAAGGGTAAAAAGGCTATAGGTTCAAAATGGGTTTATAAGGTTAAACTCAATCCGGATGGGACTATTGATAGGTATAAGGCTAGGTTAGTTGCAAAGGGCTATAATCAGGTTGAGGGTGTTGATTATACTGAATGTTATTCTCCAGTAGCTAAAATGGTTACTGTGAGGATTTTGTTTGCCATTGCTGCTGCCAAAGGTTGGCCTTTACATCAATTAGATATCAATAATGCTTTTTTGCATGGATATATTGATGAGGAGTTGTACATGTTACCTCCTCAAGGGTATACCAAGGCTGGTCCCAATCAAGTGTGTCGTTTGAGGAGGTCTTTGTATGGTCTTAAACAAGCCTCCCGACAATGGAATCATGAGCTTACTGTTTCTCTTTGTAAGCAGGGTTTTGTGCAATCTGCCCATGATCCTTGTCTTTTTCTTAAACCCGAAGGGACTGATTATCTTGCCCTTGTAGTATATGTTGATGATGTATTGATCATGGGTCCTACGGATGCTTGTATTCAGCAAGTCAAATGTTTTTTACATGACCAGTTTACTATTAAAGACATGGGATCTGCAAAGTATTTTCTTGGTTTGGAGCTTGCTAGGTCTGAAACTGGTTTGTATGTCAATCAGAGAAAGTATGTGTTGGATATTCTCAAGGATGCAGGGTTGACTTGTTCTAAAGGGGCCACAACTCCTTTATCTCTTAACTGTCGTTTTGATGATGCTAGTTCTCCTTTATTGGTGAATCCAGATCGTTATAGGCGGCTGATTGGGCGTCTCCTTTATCTTGGTTTTACACGACCTGATATCACACATGCTACTCAACAATTGAGTCAGTTTGTTCAAGCTCCTACTGAACAACATTGGGTTGCTGCCATTCATGTGCTCAAGTATTTACAGCAGTCTCCCTCTACAGGTTTATTCTTCCCTTATAACAATTCTTGTTCGTTACAAGCATATTGTGACGCGGACTGGGCTGCATGTCCTTTTAGTAGGCGCTCCTTAACTGGTTTTTGTGTTTTTTTGGGTGATGCTATGATTTCTTGGAAGACTAAGAAACAATCCACTGTTTCTCGGTCTTCTGCGGAGGCTGAGTATCGGAGTCTCTCCACTACGGTTTGTGAATTGCAATGGATTTCTTATTTGCTGGCTGATTTTCGGATTTCTGTTTCTTTTCCCATTCCTTTGTGGTGTGACAACTTAGCTGCTGTCCATATTACTGCTAATCCTATTTTTCATGAAAGGACTAAGCATTTAGAAATTGATTGTCATCTAGTTCGCGACAAGTATAAAGAAGGCTTCGTTCTTCCTCAACATATTCCATCCAAGCTTCAATTGGCGGATATGTTTACTAAGGCTTTGTCTGCTCCCGTTTTTTCTTTTTTGTTGTCCAAGTTGGGCTTGTGTGATTGGCACCAAGCACCACCTTGAGGGGGGGCTGTAGAATATCTTCTGTAATACTTATCTTTATTGTGTATTTTCTTATTGTATAGGTTACTGATACTTGTATAGGCTTTTAAGTGGTTTTGCGTTTTATGTAATAGTTTAGTCGTTTTGTTTGATCAGACACTGATGGTATAAATACCATCTTTTTCTCATTCGTGAAAGGGTTAACCATTTTACAGTGGTTATTTTACCAAAATCACAATCCCTAGTTTACAGATTCTTCAAAGGCACGTGAAGTCATCCAAAATATATCAAAGTAATCATACAAATTGATAAAATATTCCCTCCATGACAAAAATTATAAATAAAATATGCCAATACATCCCTCTCAAAATAATAGCCATGACATAATTTTTTGTGCAAAATTGTAATTACTTAAGTACGGGGGAAAACTGTAAATACAAAGGACATGAAAACTCT
The DNA here is from genome assembly GCA_025434745.1 of Erythroxylum divaricatum. Lineage (NCBI taxonomy): Eukaryota > Viridiplantae > Streptophyta > Magnoliopsida > Malpighiales > Erythroxylaceae > Erythroxylum > Erythroxylum divaricatum. The sequence goes on from JANTPM010000002.1 coordinate 20,844,300, forward strand.
CTCTCAAAGAGAAAATGAGATAAAATAAAAATAATAACTTTGGAACTTGTGAAAGCTGCACTAACAAAGAGCATTAAATGAATAATAGCAACATGCCTTATATATAATAATACTAAATTCAATACTATAACCAATCGAATGAGATTCCATAATTGATTGGAAGCCATCATTGTTGAATGAATTGCTGTAAGATAAGAACAATCACGATAAAAAAATAATTCGGGTTCTTTAAATATAATTCTTCAACCTATTTATTTACGCACCATCACATTACATTTTCGAAACAATAGATAAAGAATATATCAATCAGGTTACTTGCTATTTTATGGTAGGCAACAAATTTAGTAAGTAGGTTTGAGCAAGATTAGAGAATATATTTATAATATTGTTAATAATATAATATTTGTTTTATAAATAATTTTAAATGTCATATACACGTATTTAAGATGTTAATTATCATCAAATTATGGTAACCAAGTGTTGCTGAACCGTGTTCGATCTAGTTTTGAGTTTCTAATTTGCAACTGACGAGCCCGTTTAAGAAAATTGGCTTGCAATGAGATCGAGCTCACCGTTTTATTCTTGTTTCGAGCTGTCATCTAGATAATAACAAGTAATTGAACCATATCCAGGCAACTTGGAGATGGAACATATCGTTTTCTGGCAGTAACCCTACGTTTGGGATTGGGAGGAGAACAAAACACCGTGAATATAGTGTTATAGCAAGGATTAAAAGTTGGAACAATTTTCAATGTTAACATTTAGACAGAGCTGGTCATCTACAGTAATGTGGACGTTGTTGGAATATGTCTGACATCCTTAGGAACTGATGCAGAGAAAACCGTGGATACGTAATTGTCGTCGATGAGCTTTATGATATCTCAAAGTTAAAGCCTTCAACTTCAAAAGAAGAATGTCACTGACACTTGATTCAACTGTGAACTGCAGATATAAATATACCAGCATTATCAACCAGGCATTTCATTTGTCTGGGCCACTGGGGTTTGTTTGAATCACAATATCACACCATCTTCTTGAAAGCCGGTTCCGTACAACTTAGCGGTGGTCCTGGTGGGGGAGGCTTGAAACTTCTTTTTAATATTTCTTTTTCTTCTTTGAAAATTTGTCAGTCCACTGGATGACAGGAGAGACTGGTAACCTTAGGGGCCGTTTAGTTCCACTTCTGTTTTTCTGTTGTTGTTTTTAGTTTCTGTTTCCTGTTTTTAGTTTCTGTTTTTTTGCTTAAAAAAA
>JANTPM010000002.1:20866542-20879232 GCA_025434745.1 Erythroxylum divaricatum
CAATCTAAAACTTTCATGAAGCACTTAAAAGCAATATCAACCTCTAACTAGGTCAAATTTTCAATCAAAGCTTCACATCCAAACTTCAAATTTCGCATCTTCCAATTTCCACAAGCAAAAATAACATTTTATACATGATTGCAAAGCTATGCAATTTCTCTATAACTTTCATGAAGACCACTTAATCCAATTCAAACCACATCAGTCCAGAATTTTCCCCAAAACACAATACACACAAATCTACTCTATGAGCATTTTCTAAACATAAATCAAAATACACTTAAATTTGAATGATCATAACTTTCAATCTCGATATCGAAAAATTTCATACTTAGTGGTGATAGAAAGCTAACAAGAAAATCTTCAATTTTCATGAAGACCAAATTAGGAAAAAATCTGCCTCAATCATCCTGAAAAAATTCCCCCAAGTTTCAGGTCACAAATTTGCAATATTAGGATCACAAACATGACACTATTTCATCTCAAATTTCTAAGCCAATAGTATCTTAATTTTTAATACCACTTGTTAATAAATCCAATGGTCATTTATCAAAATTTCCAATGCCCTTGGGCAATCAGTTCTACTATCGGTAACTAGTCAGTCTGTCATTTGGCATTTTTCCTAGTCCAGAAAAGTACCCCAAAAATTTTCAGAAAAATTTCTAAAATTTTTCCAAAATTCAAAACACAAAAAAACCCGCTCCAATTAAATTTTCAAGAACAATCTCACACTTTTCATGATAACCACATTTATGATCAAATGTACCGAAAAAAATGTTATGCATGCATATACAGTCATTTACATGTGCAAAAATCACTATTTACAAGTATGAGTATGTATGAACATACCAAGACAATTCTAAACACTCATGACCTGTTCCAAATTTCTATTCTACCCTTCCCATCGGTGATGGGATGTTACAACTCTCCCCTCCTAATAAAAATTTCATCCTCGAAATTCATTTTTGATACTGAAGAAGGTAGGGGTACTGTTATCTCATATACTCCTCTATTTCCTATCAATTCTCTGTTAAGATATTATACTTCTTCAATTATGTCCTTCATGAGTTTCGAAATATTCCACTCTTTACTTCTAGTTTCAAGACCACATATATCGGATTATAACAATACTAGTCATAAAATCACTCATAATGCCTTAGTCTCATTTTTGCCATAGTTTAATATGAACCCCTTTATGTCACACTTAGTTTCCCCTATTACCATTATATCTCATCTAACTACACCTGGGCACAGGTGATACACTCAATATGGGGAAGAAGAATGATCAAACGTCATAATCGAGCCGTAACACAGGTGTTGTTGTAATGGCAATGGGAGAGACTGAGGAAAGTTCCATGCAGGAAGCCATGTTTGAGCTACAGAAGAGATTTGCCAGAGTTAATCTGATAGACAAGGTGGTTACTGAAGGAGAAGAGGATATGACCAATAAGAATCTAAGGACATTGCAGACAAGAGTGAAGGAAGAAGAAGAACGACATCGAAGAGCAAGTATTGGTAAATAAAAAGAAACGTATCGTGTTTATAACGATTGTAACAATGCCAAAATAGATAGACCACGCGTCATCATCTTAAGGCTACTTGTACTGTTTATTAACCGTTGTAACGACCATGCTACATGATGAAGAATCACGAGTGATTTAGCTGTCTTCTCTCCTCTTCTGTATTATCTTTCTTCTTCTTTAACCTATTTTCTTACCATTCTCTTAATGTTCCAGAAAACATTCTGCCAACTCAGTTGTGAGCGAATCTCTGGTATATAATATATCATAACAGAATCCTATTCAGCTCGTAATTAATCATATGGTTCATGAATTGAAGTGCCGTGAGTAAATAGATAAATGAAAAGCATAGCCACTGGGCCGAAACGAAATGTATGTAAGGTGAGGCTATTGGGTGAAAATGAAGAACGATCAACAATTTGCTCGAGGCAGGAAAACCTTCCTGCGCAGATCAACAAAAACAGCTTTTTTCTTTGGGAGGGAAGCTAATCACACGCCAAGGCTATAAAAGCCTCCGTGAAGTATAAAAGCATGAGCATGCCACACCTGCAATCCAAAATCCATCACCTGGTACAAATTTATAAAGTTTCTATCTCCCTCAAGCTGAGAATTGAAAATCTTGATCAAGCCAGCTATAAAATGAAAACAGTATGCCCAAATAGATAACTGTACTGCATTTTTCTCTCCGCAATTCTTCATTTTAAGCATGATAACTTTATAGAATAAATTAAAATAATGTCGACTGATCCACATTTAATTTGTAAAATCCTTACATCACAACCATCCCAATCGATACGAGGCGTGTAGTTGCTAATTGTAATTGAGTTCTTTGTTTCCTTCACAAAGTGTTTCGTTCGGCTAATCTGAGTGTAAACTATTTTCCCCTTTCTACTTTTCTACTCTGCTCAAAGGAAGAAAGAAAGGAAATTTTCACATGAAATAAGTGAAAAGAAAACTATGTTACTTCCAAATATGGACTACCAACTCATGAAAGAAGGAAAATCAAACAACTATTCTAGGAGATGGAAAGAAACTAGCTTCTCAAATTGGATGGCTTTCAACAGAAACATTGATGATTTTAGTGAATTTCATCTTGGCCTTTAGCTTTACCCCTGAGCATATCTGTCAAATTACCCCTCATGATACGCATGAATCTTGTGTCTTCTGCAGGTGGTGGTACCACAGGCTTTGGAGGCTCAGGCTGTAATGGTGGAGCTTCCGTTACTTCTCTCTTTCCCAGTAGCCCGCCTTCTCCAAATAAACTACTGACTGATGATGCTATCCCAAGATGAGCACCCATCACCTTACTGAAGGCCTCCAAAGTTCCTCCAGATCTTTCTTTCAATATTATTTCAAGGGCTTCTTTGTGTGCGGGATCTAATGCATCAAGATCTTTAAATAGGTTTTGTATAGTAGGTAGCAGGAAATCCCGCACACTAGTTGCAGAAAGATCTGTGATCAGAACAAAATGACAAGGCATTAAAAAGCATAGAAAACATAAAATTAAAAAATTTATGCAGTTCAAAGCACAGTATGCTCAGAAGATCACAGACATTTTTAACATTGTTCTGATGTCAATAGAATTCGATCATGTGAATCTGATAGAACAAAATTGCCATCGACTAGAAAATAATCTTCACACTGTTGGTGGGTACTATAATTACTTTCCCTTTTTTGTCTTTTCACATTTTCAATGAAGAAACAACAATAAACTACTTCCCCTTCTTTTACCCAGGACTTGCACAAATCTAGGAAGTTTCAACCTTGACGTTAACAGTTGTAGACATTCCAGCATCCAGTCCTTCACTCTTTAATTAATCTAAAAGCAAATTGGGGAACAGTTTACAATGGAAGCAATAACACTGTACCCGTTGCATCCAGAGCACGGATTGCCTCACAGAAAGCATTGGCTCTTTCTCGCCGACGAATCACATCACTAGCAGAAGCTGGCAAAGAGGTAAATTGAAAAATCTTGGAAAGAAGATGTGTGAAATATTAAGGACAAACCAATAATCCTATTTGTTCAACTAGTATCATTTAAATAAAAAAGCATATTTGATGAGTGCTATAAAGTAGATTAATAGCACTCGTCAACTAAATAGTTCAAAATTCCCTAAAATTGAAAAATGAGGATATAATCTCTTAGTCTGTCTGTTGTATGTGGTATTGCTTTCAATAATGCACGAACAACAGCAATAGTGGCTTCATGGGATCCGTCTTCAAGAAATGCATCCATTTGAACACGTATCTTGTCAACAATCTGATGATAGCAATGTGAGATAAATAATAACTGCTTTGACAAGACTACCATATTACTTTCAAGAGAGAAGACATTCATACCACATCATTTTTAAAATGTTGTGCCACAGCCCCAAATGCATCTATGCTCGCATATTTAACACTTAGGTTTTGGTCAGAGCCAAGGGTAACTAGGGCAGGCAATACATGTGCAGAAGCTACTTTTGCATCAACATGAGCTACCTATCAAATAAATTGATAAGAAAAAAAATTTAACCATAGTCTGGAGAGCTGGAAATAAACAAAGGGGAAGAATGACCTACTATGACTTTCAACAGATGGGCAGCACTGATTTTCATATCCATGTTGGAACTAACAACCATTTCCCACAATATGTTGAATATTATGCCATGGTGCTGTTCAAATGTGCTGCATAATGGGGAATCAAGCACATCTTATTCAAATGAAACTAAATGAAAAAAGCACAAAAATAATAAGCAGCCTACTGACCACAGAAATCGAACAGCATCAACAATCTCAGTATTATGCATCAGGGAACGATTCTCTTTCAAGGTACCATCAAGTAGCAACTTTCTCAAATAGCTTCCTAACTGCTCATGCTTGCTTGGAGCACCTAAAATACCTGCTAAAAGAAGTGGCAAAACGCACATTGTAGCAAGCCTCTGCACAACAATGGTTCTTGGTTTCAAACCTGCTACAGAGGAGCAATTAGCAACAATAATAATGTTGAAGAAATTTGCAGTAACTTACAAACAATACCTTCTATTCTTGAATGAATAGTAGAAGGAAAGAACGTTAAATCAGCATCATCCCCGACTGCTACCACGAACATAGGTAGCATAATGTGTAACAGGTACGAATCACCAAATTGCTCACCAGTAGCCAGCAAAAACTACAAGTAGGTAATTGAGTTAGAAAAAATTATAAGATAGTATCCAAATTTATTGACAACGAAAGAACACCAAGAAGAACTAATTTCAGGCAGAAAGGCTACCTTTGTAATCCTGTTTCTTAAACTGTCTTCTTTCTGAGGTAACATGCAAGCCAACTGAATCAAAGCGGGAAAGCAATCCACATACATCCACTCAAATGCAGGCCAAGGAACATGGCTCCTGGTGACATAATAAAATATCTAATGAAGTTCTCAGTGTTACCACAATACTGTATTGACAGTTGATCCTCAACACGACGTCAAAGAAGTAATAAGAGAAAGGCAGGGATAGCCAAGAAGAAACAATACTAGAACTTACTTTGAATACAGTTCAAGCAATGGGGTAGAGAAAATTGATTCCTCTGAATCTGAAACTGAAGGAAAGGGACAAGTTTCAATTGCCTTGCTCTGCACAAAAGGAAGAACTTCCAGCAGCATTCTTAATAGAACATCAATATTCCAACGCTCTCGTTCTCCTAAAACGTGTAGTTGTGATTCCACAGAGCCTTCAACTCCCGAAAGAGGTGGACAGTGCTAAAATTTTGAAGAAAATGTGTCATATACCAAAGAAAGCAATTTAAAGTGAAAGGTCAATTCAGGAAAAAGCACAGTAACCATACTTGTGCAGAACTCAGGATATGAGAAAGCAGAAGTGTTGAAATATTATCCAATTTGTTTCCCCAATTTATCACTGCAGGAAGCAGCTCTTTAAGGGTAGTTTCCACCACCACCCCAGCTGGATCACATGCTAATTGGAACATCAACTCCTCAACCTGTCAACAAACATGTTATTATTCAATGCACTTAATCTTCACTTCCGATTATTTCCATCGTCTTCTGTTATCTTAATATGGCAAGGGAAAAAGGCTCCAGTCCCTAGACCATGTGCTACCAACTTGTTCTAGGGCTTACATTGTAACCAGTTCCAGTCAAATCAGAATTCTTCTCCATGATTGCCTCGAAGCATATTTAGTGAGGCTGACCTTGAAATATTTTTCCACATTTGGAAAGAGAGGAAGTAGCAAAGTCAGATTATGAGCAGCGGCCTCCCGAACAACAGTTGAAGCATCTTCTACTAGTTGCTGTACAATGGATAAAATCAGAGAATCACGGATCTCAGGCCGGACAAATTCTGCAAGCTCTCCACAGGACTGAGCAACAAGCAGCCTACGTTCTTCATACATGTGGTTTATCTAAAACAAAAAAATGAAGAAGGAAAATGGTCCTTAAGAGGGAACCAGGGTATAGTAAAGGAAACTGAAATTCTATCAAATTGCTCATGACATATTACCTGTTCCCAGCATTGAGGAAGCAATTCAGTTTCTGTTCTCATCTCTCCTACACTCTTGGCAAGAGTAACAGATGCCTGAAAAAAGCACCCAAAGATTCAGCTACAAGCACAAATGTAAATCTAAGGAATCTGCAGTAGCCTTACATCCATTATGATTCGTCTCTGCTGCTCATCTGGACGCTTTATCAAATTAAATAATGTGTGTGTCAGGGAATCTCGTATATTGCTATCTGGATGACGCTCAATTGCACACATCATTAATGGAAGAAGTTCCTGAGATGAACAGCACCAAGTAATGAACAAGGAATCCTTTACCAGGCCCAAGGACAAAACAACCAAAGACAAGTCAGACAAAGACCTCTCGGTGATTGATTAGAACATAAGGAACAATCTTGGGCAATGCATCCGCGAGGATCTGAATTGTTTCTAACCCCTGAAAATGAGAAAAGTCAATTCTAATATACTAGAAGATGATATTTACTTGACATTAAAAGTTGGAAAATATAATTAATTTAGGATTACAAAAAGGCATCTGGGGAAAGAGTGGTTTGGTGTTCATGGCTTGCAGGGGACAAGCACCAACCACCCAAGAAAAGATAGCCACCCTGGTCAAAACATTACAATGGTCTATAACAAGAGTAACAACTTGCCGTGTTCTTGGTAGCAGCATCACCAGTTAAGTTGTCTGAACTTAGAGAGAGGCTACTGTCTTCTAAAGGTAATTCAAGATTATGTTCAGTAACTTGCCCTCTATCATGAAAAACATCACCTCCATTTGAGTGAAATTGATTTTGTAATACTTGCTCAGGTTTACTGGATTCATCATCGGGTGGCTGAACAATTTCACTGTGTATAACAGTTCCATCAACCGGTTGAGTAATTACAGTTTTTTCTTCATCTATCTCAACAACTCTCACTTCAGTCTGTAGAGAATCATTCTCATGATTAATTGAATTCACAAATTCAGGAGAATTAGTGTCTTTTCCCCTCAACCTCTCCAGTTCTGTCCGTAAAAATTTGATTTCTTCCTTGTATCTCTCTAATGGATGGGATAAATTAGGATCAATATCACTGGGTACAAGGCTTTTTGCAGATCGGGCTCCTTCAATGTGCATTTTTAATGAAGTAATTTCGGATCTGCAATCATTCAGCTCCTTTCTCCGGCATTCCAAGGACTCCTTCAACAATACCACCTGAAAAGCATGAGTAAGTTAGCAACCGACGATAAATGTAGCAGAATGTGATTTACCAGTAAAACCAGAGAAACAAATCTTAAATCACGGAACAAGACTGTACGAAAGGCATACCTGATTCTCCTTGTCCTTCAGATCTTTCTGAAGAGCTTCTAAAGATTTATTTAATCCACTTATTTGACTTTCAGCCAAATCTTTGCTTTTCAGCAATTTCTTCTTTTCATCGTTCAAGTTATCATTTTCTTTCAGTAACAACCTATTTTCTCGAAGCATTGAAATCTTCTCCTGCAAACATATGAGAGTTGTTTTTTGTCATGTATAGTCAATTCAACCTAGAGTTTGACAGTTCACCATATCAAATCTAGAATATTAAACTGGACTGGAATCTAAACGGGGATACTACTTGGGGCCATGTTAGGAATGTTGAAAGTCAGAACTCAGGATACTGGTAGCACTATGCAGTTAACGGGAAAAAATAAAACAAAATGGTCATTTGTTAGGTTTTAAGAGATGATATTTATAGGTACAAATGCAACTGTCAAATGAGAAAAAAATGAAGACAGATTTTGTTCAAACTTGAGCCTTGCTTCCATTGTAATACATTTTTTCAGTCACTTGTGAGCTTCTAAGAATTCTTCATGGGCTCAAAGTGATTTGATCAGCTACCACAGATTAACAATCCATAAGAAACAACTCATAATGATTTCAACTGAAAAATAATAACTCACCTCCAAAAATCAAACATTCTGATGATTGGTAATTAGATACATTTTCCATAAACATGATTTTAGAGCCTAAAAAGACAACAGCAGAAGGTGGGCTAACTGGAGAAAATACCTCAGCAGCTTCAGTCGTAGAAGAAAGGTATTGATAGTAATAATGCCGCAGGGCATCTGGTACACATGCAGGTGTGTTCTGCCAAACATCTAAGTTTTGATCTGTGACCTGAAGTGGAAATTACTTAACGAATTATAATCGTTAATGAGAATTCAGCCAATGTTACTAATATCTAACAAAAATAACAACATCTGCCACCTGATAGAATACTTAAGACATATTAGGAACCATAAACACAATGAAATGTATAAAAGGTGGCACGTTGTTAAAATTGGCACCTACAAGCAATAAAGATTCAACTACCGCTTACGTCTCCAACGTAAACTTTTCAATAACTTTCTAACTTCTTTTCCATTACAGTCACCTAAGAGAATTTTCCAACCCCAAACTGTGGTCAAGGTACATATTATCTCATAATATTATAATCTGATTGTAATCAGATTCTATAGATTAGAAGCAGTATCTTAGAGATAAACATTATCCTAGGATTATCTTATGTATCTATATACATTATCTAGCCTATTCTATACTCCTATTCATGTATATGTGTACTACATTCTCTTAGTAATATAAAAAAATTGAGCAAATCAGCTCTTATTCACATGGTATCAAAGCCACGTGAAAGAGATAATGAAAGCGAGGAGTCAACCCCGGCAAGTCAAGAAATGACTTCCAATCTTGAGGGATCCTCCACGACAAACCTAAACCAGACTGGAGGTCAGTCATCAATGACCTTTGGTCTTGAAGGAGTTTCAGTTGTCATCGTCTTTGACAAACTGAATGGAACGAACTATCGGGAGTAGGCTCAAGCTATGAAACTCGCCACTAGAGGATGCGGGAAGCTGAGCTTTATCGTTGGAGATGGAAACATTACAGACCCAATGAGCTCGCAAGCTGCACGACAATGGGACATAGACAACTCCGTGGTCTCGTCATGATTTATCAACGCCATGATACCAACGATCAAATGCACCTTTATGTTTCTACCAACAGCTCGAGAAATCTGGGAAGGGGTGCGACAATCATACTCTTGATGGAGAGGATGCATCACAAATCTACGAGATAAAAACAAAGTTGTGGCAAATGAAGCAAGATGACAGAGAAGTTACAGAATATTGTGTCACAATGGTAGTATTGTGGCAAGAACTTGACCTTCTGTCGAATGAAGAGTGGAGCTGCAAGGAAGATGCCGGGATGTACAACCAGAAAATTGAAAAAGAAAGAGTTTTTTAATTTTTGGCTGGTCTCAACAAAAAGTTGGATGATGTCCGTGAAAGAATCCTAAGTAGAATTCCTCTACCAATAGCCAACGAAGTTTTTCCTGACGTTAGAAGGGAAGCAACAAGGAGGAAAATCATGCTAAAAGAGGAGCCAAAAGAAGAACAAAATGTGTCTCTAGTACCTACTAATGAAGCATCTACACTGATGTCCCATGGTGAATCCAGTAAGAAGGGTCATAAGAAGAAGTGTGATCATTGCAAACAAAGTGTCACACCAAAGACACATGTTGGGACGTCTGTGGAAAGCCTCTAGACTGGAAACTAAAAAAGGGAAAAAATAGAAGCTACCAAGTATCTAGTGAAGGGGGAACAGAAAAACCTAAAGATAGTCAGTAACAACAAGGTGGTGAACTGAATATTTCACTAGGGAAACTATTGAAAATACTAAAGAATCTCCAAAGACAGCAACCAACAAAAGACAAGCACAGTTGCTAATGCTACTATGAGAGGTAATATCATAAAAGTTTTTTTTTATCTTCATGCGGTAGGAAGAAATGGATAGTTGATTTTGGAGCAAGAGACCATATGACAGACGATTATAACCTGTTTCATTCATATTTTCCTAGTGTTGGGCATGAAAAGGTTAAGGTAGCAAATGGTGGTTCCTCTTCAATTGCAGGAAAAGGAGACATCAAAGTAACAGATTCTATGAAACTAAATTCTGTTCTACATGTTCCGAATATAGAATGTAACCTCCTTTCAGTCAGTAAATTGACAAGAGAAGTTAATTGTAGTGCTCATTTTTTCCCCTACTCATTGTGTTATACAGAACCTGTCATCGAGGAAGATGATTGGCAGTGCTAAGGAGGTAGATGGAGTGTACAACTTTGAAGATAAAGAAAGTCATTCTACTCCTTATAGCTTGGGTAATAGTGTGATTGGTCCTAAGACTGATGAACTATAGTTATGGCATAAGAGGTAAGGTCATCCAAACTTCCAATATATGTCAAGGTTGTTTCCAAACATTTCAATAAATAAAGATCTTTGTATTCAATGTGACGCTTGTGCATTTGCTAAGCATCAAAAAAATTATTTTACAAGGTATAAATACAAACCTACAAAACCTTTTTCACTTATCCATAGTGATCTTTGGGGCCCATCTCGTGTTACTAATAGAAACAATTCAAAGCGATTCATTACAATCATTGATGATCATACTCGTTTGTGTTGGTTGTTTCTTTTGAAGGATAAAACTGAAGTCTCTACCGTGTTCATCAACTTTTATCAAATGATAAACAATAAATTCCAAAGAAGTATTCAATTCCTTCAAACTGACAATGGTACTGAATATTTTAATCAACATCTTCATACATTCTTCCAAAAACATGGAATTGTCTGCAAAAGTACTTGTGTCAATAGTCCTCAACAAAATGGGATTGTTGAGCGAAAAAATAGACACCTTCTTGAAGTAGCTAAGGCCTTGATGTTCACTAGCAATGTTCCAAAATTCTTTTGGGGCGATGCTATTCTTACCGCAACCTACCTTATTAATAGAATGCCTAGTCGTGTTCTTTCTTTCAAAACACCTCTTCAGAAATTTCAACAAATCCATACTACTACTCATCTTGAAACTAACCTTGCTCTAAAAGTTTTCGGGTGTACAATCTTTATTCACAGTTATTCACACAACAAACTTGATCAAAGAGCTAGAAAATGTTTGTTTCTGGGTTACTCTACTACACAAAAAGGGGTATAAATGCTATGATTCGATATCAAAAAGTTTGTTTGTTAGTTGTGATGTCTCTTTTTCTGAGACAGATTCCTTCTATCCTAAATCTTTGATTCAAGGGGAGTATTGGAGTAAGTTTGGCGGTGATGAATCTCACCCTGAACCTCCTTGTACATCTGTTCCTGAACCTATCCTAATGTCATCTCCTATAGAGACAAATCCTGATACAGAAGTAGCTATACCTGACCATACACTTAATGTGTACTCTCGAAAGAAGAAAACAAGTAGTATAGTCCCTGTCCCTGAAGCTATATCAATCTCTGAACTAATGCAGGTCCCTACCGAAGAAGCTTAGAGTAGTAAGGATCAAGAAGACAACATAGATTTAGAATTGCCAATTGCTTTACGGAAGAAATATATATCATGTACTATGCACCCGATTGAGAGGTTTGTCTCTTATGATGCTCTATCTTCTCAATCCAAAGCATTTATTGTTAATCTGGACAGAATTGACATCCTCAAAAATATTCAAGGAGCCCTTAAAGTTCCAGAATGGAGAGAAGCAGTTTTTGAAGAGATAAGAGCACTTGAAAAGAATGAAACATGGGAATAAGTTGATCTACCAAAAGGAAAGAAACCCGCGGGGTATAGGTGGATATTCACAGTCAAATATAGGGCTGATGGTTCCATCAAGGGGTATAAAGCGAGATTGGTAGCAAAGGTGATAGAACTCTAGTCTTAGAATACTAGAGATTTACTGTATTATTGAAATATAACCGTAATGTATATATCATTACAGTATACAAGTATGATATTTCTCACTAACCAGAGCAGAATTGCTCCTCAAAAGGTATGAATATCCTTCTGTCACAAAATATTCTCACTTTTCTGCCTACCTCTCTCCTCTCTCTCCCTTACATAAATCCTCTCCCCAGGTACATTCTGTTATGCCTAACTAATCTGCCACCTCAGCTGATAACTAACTTCCCCCTAGCCCACTGTTCTTCCTTCTGGAATACACTTTCCACACTAACGGTTTATTCCATTTTCTATTGTTGCTCCCACTGTCTAAATCACTCTCTCTCCCGTAGATCCTATCAAAAGGGCTATACTCAGACCTATGGGATGGACTACAAGGAGACATTTGCACCTGTGGCCAAGCTAAACACTATCAGACTATTGCTAGCTGTAGCTGCTAACTTCGACTGGCCTCTTTAGCAACTTGATATTAAAAATGCCTTCTTGAATGGCAAACTAAAGGAAGAAGTGTACATGAAACTTCCTCTAGGGTTTGATGAGGAAGGAGGAGGAAACAGAATATGCAAACTAAGAAAATCCCTATATGGGCTAAAACAATCACCACGAGCTTAGTTTGAAAGATTTGCCAAAGTCTTAAAAACAGAAGGATACACACAAGCTCAGTTGAATCATGCAATGTTCTTCAGAATTAGAGAAGGTAAGAAGACAATTTTGATTGTGTATGTAGATCATATTGTTGTAACTGGTGATGATGCTAAGGAAATTACAAGACTCAAGTCAACTTTGAGGAAAAAAATTTGAAGTTAAAGACTTAGGAGAAATGAAGTATTTTCTAGGCATGGAAGTAATGAGATCAAAGAAAGATATCTCACAAAGGAAGTACATTCTTGATCTCTTGAACGAGACTGGAACGTTAGGATGTAAACCAAGCACCACTCCTATTGAGAGCAC
>JANTPM010000002.1:20919101-20953612 GCA_025434745.1 Erythroxylum divaricatum
TAATTTTATTATAAAATAAAATATAGTTAAAATTAATAAAAGTGCTTTTTATTTTTATGTTGCCAAACAGTCTACTGAATGAAGCTCTTTTTAAAAAGCTGTTTTTTTAATTGACAGCCAAACAGTCAACTGGCTTTTAAAAAAAGCTCTTTTCAGAAAAGCTCTACTGATAAAAGCTCTACTGATAAAAGCTCAACCAAACAGGCCCTAAGCCTTAAACAAGATGCAATTCACACTTATCAACATCCCTACCTTAAACATTTGCTTTTTCTTAAGCAAACAAAAAAACAAACACACAAAAATCACATATCACACAATGCAATATTGAGAAAATGACTTCAACTTTTTGAAAAACACAATCATTCAAATTATTCCAAATCATTAACATGCAAAATTCGTGACTAGAAGCTCTGTGCTAAACATACATATTAATCAAAACCCAAATGTCAAGTTATTCACCCTTTTCAATTGTACACACACATTAATAATTCTTTGGTCATTCAAACTCTGTAACTACTCATAGGTATGTTTTTATAAAAAGTCAAGCTATTTACAAGTTCGGTATGTTTTATTAGAAAACTTTTTTAATTAATTTTTTTGTGAACATGGACCTAGTCTTTTACTCGGAGGTAAACATTGGTGATGAATGTCGATCCGGTTACTCGACTAAGTTATGTTTGTATTAAGATGCTTGATTGGAACGTCATTACAGCCTTTTGACGTGAAAGCACACATTTGTGATGCATGTTAATCCGGTTACTCAGCTACATCACATTCTCAACGAGCTGTTAGTTCTACTCATAATCTAAAGGTTAGCAGAATAGTTATTTATTTAAAATTAACAAACACTTTTTTTTATTTCCCACCTTATTGCTTTAATTATTTGTTTTTATGTAAAAATGCGAGCAAAGTTACCTAAGTTGAAAGACCTAAAATTATGAATGAATGTGACAACTTAGAGGGTGATAAGCTAACACTAAATCCTAATTAACTTGCATATTTAGCCAAAGAACCTCGCGTTTAATGATTTCATGAGCTAATGAATCTTTATAACCTAATAGATTATGTTTAAAATTAAATTGATTTCAATCCATCTAAGCCATTGACACATTGAAACAATTCAAAATATGTAGCCTAACAAAATTCACACTTAAAACAAAACACATAACCCTCCCCACACTTGAACAGCACACTGTCCTTAATATGAGAAGGAGACAAACAAACACATATGGAAAGAAAAATAAAATAAAACAAAAATAAGGACTAAGTTAGAAACGGGTTAAAAATAGAGCCTCAAGGTGATGCAGGCAGGGATGATGTCAGAGGTAGTAATTGGATGCCTTAAGCCTCGAAGTATCGATGAATACGATGTATATCTTGACTTTGAAGTCGTTGTGTTTAGGCCATCTCCTTCATCCTTCTTGAGTTCTCCACAAGTGTATCTATAATTGCCTTGGTGTTCATTGAGATTGTATTGAACACTTTCTTCTAGCCTGGTTCATCTATGTCTTCTTCCTCTTCGAACTCCTCACTAATCAAGTCCTCTTCTGCCTACTGAGGCAGCGCTGTGCTCAAACTCACCTGACTAGCCCTGATCTTCAGGGGAGTCTTTTGGTTGATGTATTAAAGTTTTATGTTATGGGTCTTAAGGATTTCAACACCCTACAAATGATGGTGATTTAGAAAATTCGAGAGGTGGATGGTTAAACTACTATAGTCCATGCCATAATACTCAATAATGACAAAAACCAAGTACCTCATACCTAAATTATCGCTCCTCTTACGTAGAATTGCGACATAGCATTCAGCACATGTGTGGAGGAGCACACTGGGATGTTGTGATCCATATACCACAGTAGGAAAAGTTCCTTAGTTTAACACTTATTGGTTTTGGATTTGTCAAAAATAATTTGACATATGAATTTATGCAATAACAAGTGGTCATGGGTTCTTATGATGCTATTGTGGGCATTTTTAGTATCGAACCGCTCTAACCTAGTGAGCTCATTCCAATAGTGAGAAGCACGAAAATAATCGTGCTGATCAATAATGGAAGACTCAGGGAACCCGCAAATATCGAACACAATTTCAATGTTCAGCTCATAATTTCATCCCAGTAACCTAAACCGCATTTCTTTAGGGTTACTAGGTTTGTAATAAAGGGAAGTGAAAAATTCGAGAGTAAGCTCCTGATAGATAGGATATTGGAAGTGTAGGAACTTCGCCCACTTAATTCTTTCTGTTAGATTCTCTACCCTATCTCGCAGTTCTAGCCTATCAAGTGTATCAAAATCAAAATATTTCAAAACTACTAACATTAAGGGATTGGAAACGAATATCTTCCTCCTCTATGTAGATTGGGAGGGGTGCTTCGAAATTCGTCACCCTGTTCCTTTGCCCTCGTCCTGAGACTTGGTTTCCTCTCATTGATTGATTGCGCTTTTCTAACTACTTAATGCGCAGCAAACTGGCTTGCAAGTAGGTGAAGTTGGAATAAAGTAGAAGTTTAGAATTTGGTTAGAGAGAAGTGAGAGTGTTTGAAGGTTCTAAACTTAGAGAGATAAAGTTAAAATCAAAGCGAATGAAAAAAATGAGGTTAGAAATGAATATATATATAAACGTAGGGTAAAATAGTAAAAAACTAAGGTGAAAGTCGCATAGGATAGATTTACCCTACCATAGGCCATGATCGTGGCCTCACTGATTATTGTCGTTGCGACCATGGCCTTTCCTACACTTCAATTTTCTCCTCAATTTACTTGCAAAACCCTTCCCTAATAGATTATTTTCACCAAGTACCTTATGACTCATCTTTATAGGTTCCCTAATTTGCATAATATCCTTTCGTGATATTTATTGAATTCAAACCAATCTAATAATAAAATTCAAAACTACCTAACACCAAATGTGCAAAACAAACCTTCAAGTAACCTTAAAACACATCATTGAGCACCTAAACAATAAGAGATCAAAGGGCGAAACAAGTTAAAACCTAATCAAAACCAAACCAAACATTATAAAATCAAAGCAAAACCACACTAATGCAAAGACAAGCAAATGGAAGACAAATATGCTAAGTTACAGTCATTATCATGACCATTCCATATGCAATCATGAAAGAGTGAGTGAAAGGAAAGAAAGTACGTCCCTTTTTTGTGATAATGGCAATCCAAAGTATAGATTGCACCTATGCCTGTTAACCTTAAAAGTTTCAACATTATCATTTTCCAACTCCAAAGCTCCATAGGGAAACACTTAAATAACTTTGAAGGGACCACTCCATCTTGACTTGAGCTTTCCTGGGAATAACCGAAGTGATGAATTGAATAAAACCACTCTTGAATTCCTTCTTCTTGATGTGGGTATCATGGCACTTCTTAGCCATTTCCTTGTACAACTTGGCATTTTTATATGCATCATACCTTAACACCTTCAATTTATCAAGTTGTAATAATCTCTTCTCAGCCACTAGCTTCCAATCCATGTTCAATTTTCTAATTGCCCAATAGGCTCTATGCTCTAACTCCAGTGATAAATGGCAAGCCTTGCCATACACAAGTTGATATGGAGTTGTACCTATGGGAGTTTTGAAAGTCGTCCTATAAGCCCACAATGTATCATCCAGCTTCAAAGCCTAATCTTTTCTTGAAGTGTTCACTGTCTTCTCCAAAATCTTCTTCAACTTTCTATTCACACCTCTATTTGGCCAGTCGTTTGTGAGTGAAAAAAGGGTTGCCAACATTATATCTCCTTATAAAAGCCTTAAAAGGTTTATTGCAAAAGTGGTTCCCTCCATCACTTATGATCGCTCTAGGCATCCCAAATCTTGTAAAGATCTTCTTGATGAATTGTTGCACTACCTTGCCATCATTTGTTGGAGTAGTTATTGCTTCGACCTACCTAGAAACATAATCAACTCTACCTAATATATAAGAGTTATTAAGGGAAGATGGGAATGGTCAATGAAATCCAAGCCCTACATATCAAAAATATCCACCTCTGTGATATTTGAAAGTAGCATCTCATCTCTCTTCGAAATATTGTCCACTCTTTGGAACTTATAACAATGCAATACAAAATCTCAAGCATCTTTAACAAGTTTGGCCAATAGAATCCATACTCCAAAATGCAAGCAACCATCTTGTTCACTCCATAGTGTCTTGCATAAATTGAACTATGACCTTGAGTTAAAACTTCAGGCATTTCATCTTCCGGGACACACCTGGAAATCAAACTATTAGCACATATTTTATATAACACAGGTTTATCCCAAATATAGAGAGAACATTAAAATAAGAAACACTTCCTTTATTGATGCGAGAGATTAAAGGGAAGAATACCCCCTGAGAGATAATTGGCAATATCTACAAATCAAGGAAAAAAATTTGCCATCATTAAGGCCTCATCAGAAAAACGCTCCTCATTTTCCTCTTCCTCTTGATTTTGTACCCCATGAATTTTTGATAGGTGGCTCGCTATAATATTTTATGCTCCTTTCTTGTCCTCAATCTCAATGTTGAATTTTTTGAGCAGAAGCAACCATCAGATGAGCCTACCCTTGGCATCCTTCTTTGGAAAGAGATAACGTAACACTGCATGATCTGTAAAATAATAACTTATGAGCCCAAAAGATAAGAACGAAAATTTTCACATGCAAATACCACTATAAGCAACTCCTTCTCAGTAGTGGTGTAGTTCAATTGTGCTCCTGTCAAGGTCTTGCTAGCGTAGTAAATTGCATATAGCCTCTTCTCCTTCCATTGTCTAAGTAGATAACCAATGGCATGGTCGCTTGCATCACACAAGATATTGAAAGGAAGTGACCAATTCAACGACTTCAAAATAGGTGTTGTTGTAAGTTCCTTCTTTAACCTGTTAAAAGCATCTAAGCAATCATCATCAAACACAAAAGACACATCTTTAACTAACAAGTGAGTCAAGGGTCTAGCAATAAGAGAAAAGTCCTTGATGAACCATTTGTAGAACCCTATATGACCAAAGAATGCTCGGATACCCTTGATGTTGGTAGGAGTAGGAGCTTTCAATCACTTTAGTCTTAGTTCGACCTCAATCCCTCTGCATGAGATCTTATGGCCCAAAACAACTCCCTTTTAGACCATGAAATGACACTTCTCCCAATTCAAGACTAAATGAGACTCCTCACATCTTTGTAGCACTCTATCCAAATTAAACAAGCACTGATCAAAAGAGTCTCAAAAAATAGAAAAGTCATCTATACATATGTCCATGAAGTCTTCATTCATATCTACAAAGATGGTCATCATGCATCTTTGGAATGTAGTTGGTGCATTATATAGACCAAAAGGCATCCTCCTGTAAGCAAAAGTCCTATAAGGACAAATGAAAGTAGTCTTTCCTTGGTCCTGTGGGTATATGAATACCTGATTATACCCCGAATACCTATCAAGAAAATAATAAAAAGCATGGTTAGCCACCCTCTCAATCATTTGGTCCACAAAAGGTAATAAGAAATGACCTTTCTTGGTGGCCAAATTGAGCTTCCTATAGTCAATTCACACTTTGTAACCTATGATGGCCCTAGTGAAAATATTTTCACCTTTTTTATTCTCCATCACTGTCATGCCTCCCTTCTTAGGCACACATTGCACTAAACTCACCCACTCACTATCTGAAATTAGGTATATAATACCTGCATCTAAACGTTTCACCACTTCCTTCTTCATAACCTCTTGCATGTTTGGATTTAACCTTCTTTGTCACTCTCTCACTGTCTTGTATCCTTCTTCAAGGTTAATCCTATGCATCACTAGATTGAGGCTAATCCCCCTAATATCAAAAATTTGCCACCCTATGGCTCTCATCCTCTTCTTAATGATCTCAAACACTTTCTTTTCTTACTCAAAATCTAATTGGTTAGAAATGATGATGGGTAAGGTGCAGTCCTTACCTAAAAATGTGTATCTCAAGTGGGAAGGTAAGGGTTTTAGTTCTACATTAGGTGGCTTTACAATGGATGGTGGTGTGGGTGCATCCGTTCTCTCTAAGTTCTTTTGCTCACCCCTTCACACAATTCCTCTTCACTCACACTCTCATCCCTATGTAATTCAACAACTTCCTTCACATAATCATCTACAACACCAATCTTCATACATGTACTTCCATCTACGGGTTTCTTTAAAGATTTGGTAATATTGAATTCAACCTGCTCATCACCAATTTTCAAAACCAGTTTTTCTTCATGCACATCAACTAATGCCTTACTAGTATTCATAAAGGTCCTACCAAAAATCAATGGATAATTCTTTTCTTCAAAATCCAACATAACAAAATCAACAGGATTTATAAATTTATCCACTATTACCAGAACATCTTCTACTACACCAAATGGCTTCTTGATGGATTGATCTGCAAGTTAGACAAGCATGGATGTTGGCTTGACATCTCTTAGCCCCAATTTCCTGAAAATAAACCAATATATGAAGTTAACACTTGGGCCTAAATCACATAAGCATTTAGAAAATTCAAAATTACCAATAACACAGAATAATAAAACCCCTTGGATCTTATAGTTTTGAAGGCATTGTGCTTGTGATGATCGAACTACAGTTCACTATCAAGGTCACCATCTAACGGTCCTCCCAAGTGTGTTTGTGCATTAACATGTCTTTGAGAAACTTTGCATACTTGGGCATACACTCCAATGCCTCCATTAAAGGCAAATTAATATGAAGCTTCTTTAACTTCTTCAATAATTTGGAGAATTGAGTGTCTATTTGATGTTTTCTCACCCTTTGCGAATATGGAATCCTAGGCTTATAGGGTGGTGATGGCATATATGGCTTCTCTTCTTCTTTCTCTTCTACGTTCTCTTCTTCTATCTCTTTGCCTAGCTATCCTTTTGCACACTTGGCTCCTCTAATTGTTTGCCACTCCTAAATGTGATTGCTTTAAGTTGTTCCTTTAGATTGGCCTCGTTATTGCTTGGTAAGCTTCCTGCATTCTTATAAGACAAAGCATTAGCAAGTTGACCTACCTGTACCTCCAAGTTGTGGATGGATGAAGAGTGGTTTTCATAATCTGGTCAAACTTTGCCTCCATTATCTTCTGACTCTCTTCTTGTCTTCTTTGACCTTCCTCTTAGCTTGAGAATTTGAACCCAATATGTCCATTAACTTGTCCATTTTTCTCTCTAAATACCTAAGTCAATCTTGCTAAAATCTGGAAGGTCCATGTGCTCTCACTTGACCATTTTGCATTATTAGTATTTCACGAAAAATTTAGGTGATTTTTTCACCCAGGATTGTAAATTTTAGAGCATAGATTGTTACCTCTTTGCGACTGGACCAAGTAAATCACTTGTTCTGCACCATTGGCTCTTAGTAAGAAGTATTCAATTGTACCATGGTTGTCTTTCCCACATAACTCACTTTGTAATTGCATGGCCTTGACTATGGATAAAGAAGCTCCTTGTATGTTGCTTAACTGCTTAGTGAGGGCGATAATATGTGCTTATACGGTTGTCACCGAGTCAATTGGAATCGTCCCTTTTTTCTCCGTGGACTATTGTTTACTCTTTTTATTTGACCACATGCAACTATTGCTTGCAACTCTTCCAAAAGGTCATGAGTTGTATTAATAGTTTTCCTCATCAAAGACCCTCCTGCAGCTACATCTATAGTTCCCCTTGTGCTTTGATTCACACCATTGTAGAATGTTTGCAAAAGGGACTCCTTTGGAAGGTTGTGGTGCGGGCAACTCCTTTGTAATTCTTTTAATCTCTCCCAGGCTTCATACAATGACTCCCATTCACTTTGTTGAAAGTTTGTGATCTCCTTGATGATTCTTGTTGTCTTAGTCAAGGGAAAGTACTTAGCTAAGAAAGCTTAAGCTAGTCGCTCCCAAGTAGTGATTTGCCCTAAACTAAGTGAGTTATACCATGCCTTTCCCTGATCTCTTAAGGTAAAAGGAAACAATCTTAACCTCATAGCATCATCAGACATCCCATTAACCTAAAGGTATCACAGATCTATAAGAAATTAGCAAGATGGGAGTTGGGATCTTCATTTGACAACCCATAAAATTGCATATAGCTCTGAAGTATGTTGAAGAGTGTTGGCTTGATCTCAAGGTTATTGGCTTAAGCTACAAGCCTTGCAACTCCTTGAGGACTGAAACCTAGCCTCATAAAATCTATTAATGTCCTCTCAACTCCTCCTTGCTCTCCTTCTTTTGCCATATTTCTTTGTATTTTTTTCTTGATGTCTAGCTCTTCATAACTCTCTTTTATGCCTTATAAGGTTTGAAAACTCTTCTCCGTTAAGCTTGTTAGATCTTCTCATGCTCTTTGTGTTCATGCACTTGCAAATACGTAAGGAAGAGTGTCAAACACTCTTAAATCAAAATCACTTAAACTAAACAAGATGTTAAACAAAACAATCTTGGGCAACGATGTTAAAAACTTGTTGATTGCAATAAACAAACTACTTATTTTATGCTAAAAGTTGCAATTATATGGGTCATTACTTGTAGTAAAAAGCGGATATCGTCCTATAAAGATTGTGCTTTGTCACCACTTAATTTAGTTTGTACTTTGTTTAAGACTCAAATTTGAATAATAAACTTAAAAATAAACTAAATCAAACAAACTAGAACAAATAAATAATGTAACAAAAGTGCAAAAACTTTGACTTCAAGATCTGTTAAGAGAGTTAATCAAGTTATAAGAGAGGGGATTTTAACTATCATTAACACTAATCTAGCTATTTATATGTTTATGGGGATGTCAGTTCAAGATGGTTATAGGATTGATTACTCTCTCTTAAATTATAACTATTAAATCCTAAATTGTAAACCCTAATCGAATTTTGGAACTTGCAATCTCTTAATTCACAAATTACCTATAAGTTTAATTAGTTCTAAAGCTTTCTAATAAACAATTGGGTCTCGCACGGGATCTCTCTCCATGAAATTACCGACTAGATTGATTAAGTGGTCAATTAGATCGCCTAACTCTCATTAATCCGATTTAATCATTTTTATCCAGTTCACTCTTTCGATTTGTTACCGAAATATGTAAATACATTAATCAATCACAAAACCTAAACCAATAAATATAAAATAACTAAATCAACATTAACTCAAAGTAAAATTTTGAAGGAGAGTTTAGAATATTATCAACAACCCGAAATCCATTTCTATACAATCCATCTCAACTTTATACATTTAAATGAAAAAGGAAATGAAGAGAAAATGAAACTTAAGTTGGACAAATCTAGAAGGTAGCAACGTCAAGATACCACCTGATCTGGGGAATAGCGGCATCGGGATCCACTTCTTCCTTCTTCTCTTTCTCTCTTATTTCTCTCTTTTTAGAATTTCCAAATGGAGGCTGATTGTAAAGCTCCTTTCTATGGTTACATCCTAACGCTTTTTTAGTCTTTTTCAATTAAAGTAACCTTAGTGTCTTTTCAAGGTTCAAAATTCCATCGAAAACTCAAATCCGGAAGCGATCCTACGTCTATCTACGTGTAGGTCATGATCGTGGCTAGCTTGTTTTCTTTCAATCATGATTGTGGTAGATTCCTCACGATCGTGACCCTTTGCTCAAGCTTCTATCACAATTGTGGCATATTAACCTCCGAATATCCTGAAACATTTACAAACTCATCATGAAACCTATATGAAATTGAAGCTCAAATACATGTTCTCACAAAAAAAACACTTAAAACATAAGTATTTATAAACTAACATAATTCTTAACCTAAACACACACTAAACAATCAAATTAACCACTAAACACACACTAAACAACCTACAAAAATACAATGCAATCTTCATCTAACAGTTATAAATGTATTAATTGAAATGATAGCTAATGACGGAGAACTAATATGATTGGACTAAAAATAAAGTAGACATTAATCTCATACTCTGTATCTAATAAGAACATTTTATGATGAAATGATTGAATTATATGAAAAAATTATACACGGAAAGGTTAGTCATAAATATTTTAACATTCCTAAATATTTAGGTAGTTATAAAGCATTGCTAGACGTCAATCTTGATCTATGATTATAAATTGTTTAATTGGAGAATCAAAGATAAATTAAAAAGAGTTTTAATTTATCTAATTCTAATTCTAGTTATGAATTAGAATTATGATTTATAATCATTGCAACTTAATGGGTCTCACATATAGAATAAATAATAGAAAGCAAAGTTATTTTAATCAAGTTAGACTTGACTGTAAAGTTTGGGAAACTTTATAGTTAAATGTGAGATATTTAATAAATAAAGATCAATATGAGATATTGGACCTTATTTGGGCATAATTGGTATTTAATTAGAATTATTTTTAATTCAAACTAAAGTTTAATTGAAATTTGACTTTAATTTCGATTAAATTACTAAAACGTCCAAAGCTAATTATAAATAGACTTAAGCTCTAATATAGCTAGTATTTCTCGCTTAACTCTCTCTGTAGTATTACAGAGTTCTCTCAACCTATTTTGTGGATATCATTAAAAGTTAGACATTTGTGTGATTACGATAGTTGAGGGAGATCAATTTCAAAAACTATTCAAGGGATACAATAAGATAAGGATCAAGTTTCGTAATAAGGTATGAATTAAGATTCTGCTTTATTATTATTTATATGTTAATCGTTTTACTAAATTAAAGCGATCTTCCTTTCGGAAAATAAAAAATATGAAAACATTTCATGGTTATTCCGCTAAAGCTAGGGTCAAGTTTTCAAATAGTGGCATCAAAGCTGATTTTTAATTTTATAATTTGATTAAATTCACTTGATTATTATCTATTTGGTATAACTAAGGCTTATTGTTTTATTAATCTCCAAAC
Source organism: Erythroxylum divaricatum (assembly GCA_025434745.1). NCBI lineage: Eukaryota > Viridiplantae > Streptophyta > Magnoliopsida > Malpighiales > Erythroxylaceae > Erythroxylum > Erythroxylum divaricatum. Next base: position 20,929,947 of record JANTPM010000002.1, read on the forward strand.
TATTTCAGAAATTCTTAGTGTGTCTATTTTGTCTTCTAGAAAATTGTTTCTTCCTTTTGCATCTTGTTCTTGTGTTCTGGAATATTGATTTGTACGAAAATCATATTGCATGTTCACCCTGTGCTTTTATTTGGTTTGAAATTTGATTATGCGTTTTGGAAATTTGTTTGTCTCTAAGCATCTGCCTTGTTATAATTTTTTTTAATTTGCGTGCTTGTTTTTTGCATTTGAAAATTGTCCTGGGTTGTTGGTCTGGTTTTTGGCTTTTGAAATCACTTGCGTGTGTTGATGGGTTGAAACTAGCGGCGAACCACCGTTGGTTCAACCGTGAATTAATGGCGATGCCACTCGCCACTGGTGGAATCAGTAGCATCACCACTGGTGGAACCAATGGCATCGCCAATGGCAACTAAAGACAATGGATAAGGCAGACGATGACGCAATAGGAGGTGATGGAGCAAAGGACAAAATGGCGGTGCGACAACGCGACGAGGTGAAGAATAATGGAGGTGGCATTGCGAGCGAAGGAAAATCTAGTTTCTATTGAGGTGGCGTTGCACGCGTCGTACAAACTCGTCCTCTTGTTTTTTCAAAAATGTTTTATCCCTTAATAAATTTAGAAAAATGTTTTATAATTGTTTGAAAATTGTTTTCAAAAGTTGATTTTGTTAAGAATACTTTAGAATTTAGTTTAATTTTTTAAGGAGTTGAATAATGAAATTAAATAAATTATCAAATCAATAATTATAATCAAGTAAATTTTTAAAAAAGTTATCTGTCATAATTAGGTTATTTCAGATTATTAATATAATGAGATTATATTTATTAAAATGAGATCTTAATATGAATTATTTTCTTAATTTAATTAACATTAATAATTACATTGGTTTCTAATTAATTTTTAAAAAGTAGTTTCTCAAATTAGAATTAATTAGTTTCAATTAGATTGAAATTAATTAATTAAGCTCCTTAGAGTTAAGAAAAGTGTATTCTTACATAATTAAGAAAGGTGTTTCTTGATTAACTTTATTTATTTCCAATTTGATTGAAATAAATTAAATTTATGAATTTATTTTTTAGAGAATTATTATTTAATTTTTTAGAAATTATTTCTTTATTTATAAATGATAAGTTTCTTAATTATTTAGAAAAGGTATTTTTCTTCGATAAATTTTGAAAATGTTTTCATTTATTAATTAAGAAAATATTCTTTCTTTAATATTTTGAAAATACTTTTCTAATTTATTAAAGAAAGATTTTCTAATTAAATAAGAAATCAATATTTAAATAAATAATATAAAGGACTTTCGTAATTAAATTTAAAAGTATTTTATTTAATTTTGAAAGTAGTTTCGTTTCAATATTAGAAAATATTTTTCTAATTAAGGAAAAGTAATTTCTAATGAGATTAGAAATTGTAATTTCTAATTGGATTAGAATGTGTTACTTATATAATTTTGAAAAAGAAGTTTTTCTAAATTATAATAAATAAGAAGAATAATTTATTGAAAATTGTTTTTAGTTAAATTTTTTTAAAGGAGTAAAGATAATTAGAAATAGTTTCCAATCGAATTTGAAAATTGTTTTCAAATTAAAATAAATTTCTATTTGGAATAGGAATTTTGTTTATTTAATAATCAATGGTTTTAATCTAATTTAATTTTTCCAAGGAGTTGGAAATATTATTTTAAATTATTAAAATCAATAACTAAAATCAAACAAAGTTTGATTCTTTATGCATATAATTTTATTATGAGTGCATAAGTTGTATGCTTCATTTATATGGTTGATATATATATTGGACACATGTTAAATTGTATGTTTTTATATGTGTGATATTTTATATACAATTTTTTGTTTGATGAGACAATGAAGTTAAAATCCCTTGTTAAAATATTAAGTACATGTTGAGAATGTGATTATTGCCTTCCACTGTTATAAGAATAAACTAGAGTTCTGTTTATTATAGACTTATTAAGTAACTCAAGGTCGCTTAACCTGAACATTTTTAGTCTTATGACAGTGGGTTCTATTTAGCTAAATTTGTGTGATTTGGATGAGCAAACTCATGATCACATGAATTTAGAGGCAAAGTTAGGAATATCATATAAGATATATTTTGGCAAGAGTTAACACCTAACAGATCTAGGAGTTACATGAGATGTGATTGATAAAGTTGTTATCAACCTATTTTAAGTTTAGTTGGTTTGTTGAGCAAACTCGAGATTAACTATATTTGAATAAGATCCTAACCCACTAGAAAGATTAGAGTAATCTTTCTAAATAGTAGTGAGGGTTATTCTTTCAAATAAAATAGTGGGGGTAAACAAATACATTATTAGAGTTATAATCTCATTTGATAGTCATGACATATAACTAATTACGTTGCTTTTCTTATATTTATATTCTGTTATGAGTGGAATTTACCTTGTTTCGTATAGTGGATCCTACGAGTTATTGAACCAAATTTCTTGAATATAGGATTATGTTTAAGAAGAGCTCTCAAAGGTAGAAACAAGAAATTGTAATGCCCATTATACAATTTTGCTATAATACCTACTAAGGATTTGGTGCAAAGCTTTAAAGACATAAAATCATATAGATGACAAAATGTAATGATATTTTGAGTTATGTCTTATAAACTATGATGACAACATGAAAGATGTATGTAACACTATGATAGCAAGATGCAAGATGTTGCATTGAGTAGTGCTAAACAGTATAGTACCTTGATAAAATTGTTCCACTTAATTTAACCTACTAAAAGCATGATTATAGACTACAATTAAAGGCTTAATTATAGTATGATAATATTTTTCATAAGAAGAAAATTGATTGCATGACTTTTATTGCCTATATGAGATATGATAGAGATCATATATATTTTTAGTTCATGCTTATGAGTATTTGATACTAAATTTAGATTCAACACTATTATAATGTTTAATGCATGATAAGAAATAGATTATTAAGTAAAATTAGTTGATTCAATCTATATAAACAACTTGTATGTCTTGAATCAAAGGAGACTTATGCTTATCATAAGTGTAAGAATATGAAGTTAGATAACCGAGACCATCCTTTTATGTCATATTGGTTAAAGAACTATAAAAATCCTTTTGATTATGAATCGTATGAAACTTATGAAACTTGTCAAGTTGAAGAATAACCAAATCAACCTTTGGTGAAAGGATGATGATGGTAATAATTTGTTAAATTTATACATTTGATGCATTAGATAGAATAACAATTCATAAGAAGGATGATACTTATATTTCATTAGATTAATAATTATTTATGTGATATAGTCATATATATTGGTTGAAGCATACACTATCCATTAAGGTTAGCACAAAATTGGATAATAAAAGGTTATAAGATATCCAAAAGGATAGATACAATCTTACGGACTTATTGAAAAAATTGTTTGCTTCAATGTATACTTATAGGAGAATGGTTCTTAAGATAAGTAGTGAGAGTAAGATGAAATTTGAAAAATTCAAATCTTATAGTAGAACATCCAATTGGAACTACTACCTTTATTGATACATTTGATGATATAATTGAAAGGCTATGAGACACTGAAAGATTCACTTTCATTATGAATTCAAAGAGTTTATTTTGTAGAGGATTATGAATTTATCATTTCTGCAAGAAGGTTAGTGGGAGTATAGTTGTCCTCTTTATTGGGAGTATATGGAGACATATTGTTTATAGAGAACAACAATTCTAACTTTCAATTGTTGAAACATAATTGTCCAAAAACAACTCTTGTTGGATAGGAAAAGGTAACAACTTCATTACGAGAAATAGATCTACAAAGATATATTAGAGTTGTTCACCTATTCTACATCCAGGTACATAGATAATGTACTAAAGATGTTTAGTATTTGAGATATCAAATACTTGTGAAGTATTAAGGATATCCGTTATTCTATGTATGAGTTGATATTTGAGTTTAAGGAGATAAGGATATTTACTTTAGAATTAAGTTACTTATAAATTAGAAAGATTCTAAAGTAGAAATTGTTGCTAATTAAGCCATAATATATTTTTCATTTAATGGAAATGATTAATTAGATAAATAAGTTATTTAATGAACTTGATATAGTTCCTTGCATTATTTAAGATAGTAATGTACTATCGAACATTAAATCCATTAAGCATACATAAGGAGTTAATGTCTCATCAAAGATCCAAGGATGTATTTAGGCAATTTTTCTTAATTTTGATAATAATTAAGATGAAAGTTGTAAGATTTAAGCAAGTGCTCACTATAGAGAATTTTATAGAATTCTCTTATTAAGCCACTATCCCAGCAATAGTAAAATCGTCATATGGTGATATGATATGAGATACTTAAACGATTGGACTAGTGCAAGTGAGAGATTATTAGTTTATGCCCTATAGCCAATCACTTTGGTTGTAGTTTATTGATAATATAATTTAAAGACATTCTTTATCTTATACATGTTTAGAGGTATATGATAAAGTCCATAGGATAATTACACTGTAAATGAAATTATAATGATATTATAATTATGAGATTCATATTGCATTTATGTATTATTCCTAAACGATCCTAGTCGTTGTTCTATTAAGATTGGACATTAATATAATGAAAAAAGACTAGCACTCGTTTGTTTTTCATTATGAAGGAAGTAGTCAATCTCATAAACTAAAATATATAGATACTTAAACAAACGTGTGGGTTCTTATTAGATAACAAGTTCACTAAAAGACCTAACATGAGAATCCATTTGGAACATTGCTTATATGTCTATGAAATTCTTATTATGATGATTATATAAGTGATCCTTTAACTTGAGATTTTCAAAGTTATCTTATAGGAATTGCTATGTTTTTATACTACTTATGACCTATTTAATCATAGGTTGGTCAATCGGTAGTCATTAGATGTAGCATGAACTATATGGAGGTAGTTGTATGATCAAGATAGGATTGATCACCCTAAAGTAATTAGGGAGAATGTTATATTGTTCTCGACTATTATTAATATGAGAAATTGGCCAAGGTAGAATGACGTTCAATAAATAGTTTACAAATGTCATTAATTGAATCGATATATAGCTAGTGGAGAAGAACTAATATAATTGGACTAAAAATAAAGTAGACATTAATTCCATACTTTATGTCTAATGAGAATATTGTATAATGAAAGGATTAAATTATATGAAAAAATTATGCACGAAAAGGCTAATCAAAACTACTTTGATGTTTATAAATATTTGGGTGGTCACGATGCGTTGTTCGATGCGAATCTTGATATATGATTATAAATTATTTAATTGAAGAGTTAAAGATAAATTAAAAGGGTTTTTTATTTTTCTAATTCTAATTATGAATTATAATTATAATTTATAATCATTGCTCACATATTTGGGGACCTAATGGGTATCACATATAGAACGGGCTGTAGAGAGAAGTTATTTAATCAAGTTGGACTTGATTATAAAGTTTAAGAAACTTTATGACTAAATGTGAGATATTTAATAAATAAGGATTAATATGAGATATTGGACTTTATTTAGATATAATTAGTATTTAATTAAAATTATTTGTAATTCTAATTAAAGTTTAATTAAAATTAGAATTTAATTTCAATTAAGTTACTAAAACGTCCAAAGTTTATTATAAATAGGCTTAAGCTCTAATAAAGTTAGGACTTCTACTTATCCTACCTGTAGGTGTTATAAAGTTCTCTCAATCTATTATATGGATATCGTTAGAAACCAGACATTTTTACGTCTGTGGTGGTTAAGACGGATTGATTTCAGAAACGATTCGAGAGATACGACAAGATAAGGATCAAGGTTCAGAATAAGATATAAATTAAGATGCTACTTTATTATGATTTATATGTTAATCATTTTATAGAATTAAAATGGTCTTGGTTTTCAGAAAATCAAAAATACAAAAAAGTTTTGTGATTATTTCGCTACAACCAGGATCAGACTTAGTCCGATTTCCAAACAATTATCACTATATATTTTTAAAAGTATGAATTTTTTTTTGCTCCACACGGACTCAAAAAATGGGAATAAATTTTGTTTTGAATTTTTCTCTTAAACAATGTTATTTAGGAGGGAAAATTTCTAGACCAATAACCTCTAAAAAGTATACATAGATTTTTAAATTTTTTTAGAATAATTAGTGAATAATAAAATTATTCGAAGTATCAAAATTTCTAGAAAGTTAATGGTGATGATGCTTATTGTGGTAATGGAGGTCTAAAAATTATAAGTTGAAAGACAAAATAGTTAGAAGAAAAAGTTACCAAATTTTCTTAAATTTGGAAAAAAAATTAATGATTTAATAAATGAATAGATTGACAGCTAATAACATACAGAATCCAAACTTCTTAAGGAGCCTTTACTTTTTTCTTAAATATGCTAGTGACACTATGAAGACCTTAAGATTTCTAATGCGCCATGACTTTTTTCTTAATTTGCTAAAAAAAAGTGTACCAAACAAGATTGGAAAGATTTAAGATCTTTAACCAAACAAAAATTAATGACCAAAAAAAGCCTTTTGTCCCTAAATTTCATAAACCTAGTCCCTATAAATTTTTCATGTTTTGACCTTTTTGCACATGCAAAAAAGTGAGAAAAAAATGAGAAAGAAAATTTGAGAGCAAAGCCAAATATTTGAGTTTTATATCAACTATTTGATCACTAAAAATTAGTAGGAGTTTATAAGTGTAAGCCAAGAAAAATATGGAGTATTTTTTATGGTAATTTGACTTGAGTATTTAGGTTTCTTTTTTTCTATGAATACTAAAAATTTTATTCTTAAGAGTTGCTTTTATTGTTTCCCTCTAATTAATTTTCGAGAGAAATTTTTGTTGTATCATTATTTTTAATAGTGAAAGAAATATTGCTTGTGCCCGTGGTTTTTACTTCTCACCTTAAGAGGGTTTTCCAAAAAAAAATTCAGTGCTTTTATTTCACAATTTTATTTATTTTTTTCTTTGTAATTAAAACAAAGACAAGAGGATTAAAATTTGATATTATTTGATCGTGCACCTAATTTCTCCCCCAATAAGCCAACAACTAGTACTAGAGTGAGGTTTGGTTATTGCTATATTAATCTATGGAGGGTAGATTATAGAAGTTTTGCTAAATTAAATGACACAAATTGTCACATATGGAGAAACAAGATGAAAAATCTTTTTCCGTTATTAAGTTGCATTTGCTAGTATTTTCTATGAAAAAGCCTGAGGGTAAGTTAGATGAAGAATGAGAATTCAACCATGAATTGGTATGCAGTTTTATTCGACAATTTGTTAAAGTTAATGTTTATAACCATGTTTGCGATGAAAAACATGATAGGACCCTGTGGTTTAAGCTTAAACAATTATATGCTTTAAATCATGGCAATAGTAAGTTGTTTTACTTTACTAAGCTGATGTAGTTGAGATACTATGAAGGTACAGCTGTAGTTGACCATTTGAATGAATTCCAAGAGCTTGTGGATCAGGGAGCAAGTTTGGACATCAAGTTTGATGATGGGGTTCTTGGCATAATGATGCTTATGTCCTTGCCAGAGTCTTAGGGGACTTTAAAGATTACTTTGACAATTTTTTTTTTTGTGTGATATGATATTATTAGACTATGTTAAGAGTGGTATCATGAATTAAGAGATAAGGTATAGATGACAAAGTAATTCATCTTCACAACTAGATGTTTTAAAATGCAGTCACCAGGGGGAGGAGTCAGAACAAGAGTATGAGAAATAGTGACAAAAGAAAATATGCAAGCATAGGAAAGTCTAATAAATATTCCAAAATTGAGTGCCACTACTGTTACAAAATGGGGTATATCAAGAAATTCTTCCGAAAATGGAAGAGAGAGAACTAGAAGGCAAAGAGCATGAAGCCAAAAAAGTTGATGATAACAATAATGAGAGAATTGCCATTACAACTGAACAAGATTTTCTTATCCTTTATAATGTTGATATGATCAATTTGATAATTCACGAGACTAGTTGGGTTATTGACACTGGTGCTTCTAATCATGCTACAGCTCTAAGGGAGTTATTTGGGAATTATGCAATAGGTGATTTTACAGTTGTCAAATGTGCAACAATAGCAATGCAAAGATTATTGGTGTTAGTGATGTCTGATTAGAAACCAACAATGATAAAGTGAAACATATTTCAGATATCAGGCTTAAATTAATTTCTATAGGAAAGCTTAATAATGAAGGATATTGTAATACTTTCCAAAACTGAAAGTGGAAGCTTGCGAAAGGATCTCTTATAATGGCTTGATGTAAGAAGTTCTTAGTATTATACTTAATGCAGGCCAAGATTAACAATAGTGGAAAGTGATGAAATTGTTGAGGTGTGGCACAAGAGGCTCGGTCATATGAGTGAGTAAACAATATCAATATTGGTCAAGAAAAATAGCTTAGATGGGCTAAGTAATGTACAATTGGAGAGATGTGCTCATTGTTTGGCACGAAAACAAACCGTAGTTGCTTTTAATGTTACTTTCAAGCCAAGGAAGCCATGAGTGTTAGAGTTGACCTTGATGTATGTGATCCGATGAAGACCAGATTGCTTGGTGGTGCTTATTATTTTGTTACCTTCATTGATGTTTACTTAAGGAAGCTATAAGTGTACACCTTGATACCCAAGAATTAAGTTATAGATGTATTCAAGCAATTTTGAGCCCAAGATAAGAGAGAGACTGGGAAGAAATTGAATCATTTGAAGTCAAATAATGGAATTGAATACATTGGAGACCTAGAAAGGTACTCCAAGGAGCGAGATATTTAGCACCAATTAACACCACCAAAGATGCCTCATTTGAATGGTTTAGTTTAGAGAATGGATAGGACAATCATGGAACGAATCAAATTCTTACTTTCATATACAAAGGGGCCAAAGAAGTTTTGAGTAATGTTGTTCATGCTTTGAACAAGTCACCTAGTTTTCCTCTAAAGTTTGATGTACCAAAGAAAATATGGTCAGGAAAAGATTTTTCTTATGATCATTACGAGTCTTTAGACGCAGGGCATTTGTGCATATTCTCAAAGACAAAAGATCAAAGTTGGACTCCAGTACAAGGCAATGTGTATTTATTGGTTATTGTCAAGATGAACTTGGTTACATGTTTATGGAAGATCAAACCATAGAAGATATTACAAAAATTGAGAAGACAAGTTCAGAGGCTAATGATCTAGGTGACACTGAGATAGTACGTCCACCTATAGTGCTTGAACAAAATGGAAACAAACAACAACAAGATGAGCATAGAAAGGAGTGGATTAAAACCATGCAATATGAGATGAAGTCGTTATATAAGAATCATGCCTTTTATTTGACAAAATTACTGAAAGGGTAAAAGAGTTACGAAGAACCAATAAGTGTACATAGTGCAACAGGAAGACCATACTTCACGACTACAGAATAGAGCTAGACTGGTTATGAAAGTACTTAGCCAGAGAAAAAGTATTGATTTTGATGCAATTTTCTCTCTAGCTATTAAGATATCCTCTATTATGTTGTACTTGGTTTAATAGCCAGCCTAGATTTAGAGGTCAAGCAGATGAATGTGACGACTGTATTTCTTTATGATGATTTAGAAAAGGAAGTTTACATAGGACATTCAAAGGGTTTCATGGTAAAGAGTAAAGAAGACTATGCCTGTGTTCTATAAAAGAGCTTATACGGTTTGAAGCAATCACCAAGACAATGATATAAGAAGTTTGAATTAAGTATGGGGATATAAGGACATAGAAAGGCTTTTGCTGACCATTGTGTATTCTTACAAGAATTTTTATGGTAGTGTTGTCATCATTTTGTTATATGTGGATAATATGCTAATCACTGGCAAGAATGCTTCCATGATAAATGAGTTGAAGAAGCAGTTAAGGAAGTCTTTTGCAATGAAAGACTTGGTACACAAAATAGGTCCTTAGAATGAGGATTATGTGAGACAACAAAGTTAGAAAGTTGTGGTTGTCTCAAGAGAAGTATATTAAGAAGATAATTCAAAGGTTTTGCATGGATCAAAATAAACCACATAGCCTTGTTTTGCTAATCACCTCATGCTGAGTAGTGGACACGTCCTTCTATTGAGGAGGAGTAACCAATATGTAGCGAGTTCTGTATGCTTCTGCAATCAGTAATTTAATATATGCTATAGTATGTATAAGGCTAGACATCGCATGTATAAGGCTAGACATCGCATATATTGTACATTTTACCTATAGTACTTATTTTAGAATTTCAGTGGAGTGAAAATGTCAAATAAGCATTGCCTCTATTTTTTTTTCATTTGAAAGTTATTGTATGTGAATTACATCAATAATCGTTTCAGTAAAGCAATAAATCTATGTTCAATGAATTTTATTTATGGAACTTTAACTTTAATATAAATACAAGATACTCTCAAATATTTATGGAATAAAAATTTTAATAATTTTATTGGATACTTCTTTCTACCCATTTGTTCACAAAAAGATATGTGATATCATTAGTTTACAATTTTTGATAAATTAAAAAATTAAGGTTATCTCAATTAAATAGTCGAAAATTTGTTTATCTCAATTGCACACTTTAATCCACCTTAAAAACATCAAAGTTAGAATTTTTTATTTTTATTCAAACTCAAGACAAAATTTAAATTTATACATTATTAATAATTGAAGTATTTAATATGAAATAAGAAGGAAGTGTTTTAGCTCTATAAAGTTCTTTTTAATACTTTTATATTCAATATTCATTGATTTTTTAAATCCCTTTTTTTGACTTAAACTTCGGCATGACATCAGAATGTTGAGTATCAATTTCACAAAAAGTGGAGTGATATTACAATAATCAACCACAAATCAGATTACAAAAGAGTGAATTCAAAATATATAATTTTTGGAAAATATTTCTTTAATTAACTCTTTTTTATTAAACAAACCATGAAAAGAAAACAACATTTTTTGTATTGTACAATTCAAAATTTCATTTTAAATTCAAATATAAAACTATATTATTATCAGTTGAAGCATCTAATTTATGGTTTAGTATATTTTGAAAAAAAAAGAATAAGATTCAAATAAATTATTTAAAAACACTATATTTCTAAATTTTATTGATGTCAACATTGAAATCACCTTTCACCCTATTTATTAGAAACCTCTTCGTGGAAAACATAAGAAAATCGCTTCATTTTTATGTGACACTAAGAAAATCTTATGCATTTATCATACAAATATAATTAGATGTACTAATAATATTAACATCAAACTTAATGACAACGACAATCATCTGTAGTGATAATGACAAATATAATTGGATGAGTTTGAGTACAGAATACTTTGAATTTATCATAATACTTGTAAGTTGATAATTTCTTAGGTCATTGAATAACGGCTGGTGTTTAAATTATGTTTGTTATCAAATTAGTAATTATGAAGAATAACTTGCAAATTAACCAAAAAATGGAATCCAATTCCATCCCCTTTACAGTTTTTCTTTTTGGTATTGCTGAAAATAAACAAATCGGTGGTCCCTATCAAGAAAAATAAACAGTAATAATCAGGTGGAGGCAGCGATTCTTCCAATACCAGCCAATCATCAGGACTATAATTCCTCCTCCTCTCGATTGCGGCTTTTTTTTTTTTTTTGAACACTCTTTGCAGATAAAGGCTCTTTGAACTGGAGGACTTCAGTTCTGTTAGATGCTTCTTGCCTGGAACTCTGCTCATGACATACTACATATGGACTAAGCAACTGCGTTCTTTTTCGTGAAAAGAAATTGGTTTTATTAAAACCGGAATTCCCAGGTAAGTTTTCATGGGAATATTCATATGTTGTTCTTGAAGTTTAAATATTTCCATCAGGACCTTTTCATTTGGTAGCTAATATTGTCGCCACTGCAGTTTTTCTTGTCGAAAAACAATCACACCCAGCTTTCGGTTTTTGGATGCTTACCTGGGTTTTAGCTTGGGTGTACTGTAGTTTGTTTGTTTATACTGTGGTTTATTTGTTTATGTAACAGGTTGCGCATAAAATGGATCGAAGGGCTTTTGAGGATCGTAGAAGAATTGGGTCAGTAAAAGCAGCCATTAATATGTATGGAGAAAGAATCCTTGAACGTAGTCCTTCGATGAAGAAAGCTCAGATGGATATGCCTGAGGTATGTTATTATCGTCAGACCAAACCCCCCGACGGCATTTTCTTAAAATTTTTCAGTTATGTTAGTTTGTAGTCCTTGTGTTTAAACTCTCTATGGCTGATTCATGTAGAAGTCAAATTCAAGAACCAAAGAGCTGCACATGGCAAAGCGAGACGTGGTTAAGTTTAGAGAGAGTAGGAAAGCTGCAGAATCAGTGAAGGCTGAAGCAGAATCCGAGCTGTTAGGGGCCAAAAACACTGTGAAAAGTCTAGCTCAACAAATTGAGGAGTCCAACTCAAAGGTGAAATCAGAAGTGAGAGAAATGGAGAGGATAAAGAAGTCAAGTAAGATGAGAGGTAAGACACTGTTTGAGGGGAATGCTGAAGGTCACGGATATGCAGAAGTGGTTAGAGAATTGGAATATGTTAAGCAAGAATTGTGCAAGCTGAAGGTTGATATGGCTTCTGTTAAGGAAGAGAAGATGCAGGCAGAGAAGGAGATGGAAGCCTCCAGCTCCAAGTTATCTTCCAATCTGAGCTCTGTGGAAGTGCTTAGGAAGGAGATAGAAGAGGTAAATGAAGAGCAAGTACTAGTGGAATTGGCTCGCATCGAGGCATCAAAAGAGTATGAAGAAATTAAGGCTCAAAGTGAGAAGGAAGTGCATGAAGTTTCAGCTGCAATCGAGGAGAGAAAAAGGAGAATTAGAGATACTATCGAGGAGATTGATCGGGCCAAAGACAACGAATCCAGGTTGATTGTTACTTTGTCTGATGTGAATGTACTTCAGAATGAACTAAAGCATGCTAAGGAGATGGAGAAAAAGGTGAAAATAATTGACAGCTTGAAGCATCCTGGAGGAAATTTTAGGCACTGGGAGGATTGGGAAGGTTCCCCTTTGCGAAGGTCAATTACAGAAGAATTGAATGCAACGAAGAAGGAATTGATATCAATTCGAGAAGAGAGTTTTCAATTCATGGCCTCAATGGATATCATAAGGAAGGAGCTGAAGCATGTCTCCGAAGAAACAGCGCGACTTAAGAAGACAGAAGAAAAAACAGACCTAACTGTTCAAAATCTGAATTCCAAGTTGCTAAGAGCCAAATCTAAACTAGAAGCCGCAACTGCAGCTGAAGAGAAGGCTAAATCAGTTGTGTCCAATCTGTCGCTTACCCTTGAACAACTAAAGACAGAAGCAGAGGTTGCAAAGAAAGAGAAGGCGCTTGTAAGTGAAGAAACTGCCACTATCAAGGCTGAAATCCTAAAAACTGAGTCTGAAATTGACTTGAGTGAGGAAAGACTGCAGGTTTCAATGCAAGAGCTCGAAGCGGCCAAGACATCAGAGGCTTCAGCTCTTGACAAATTGAAAAGGCTAATTGAGAGTACAATGCAATCCAGAGCTTCCATCTCTCGGCATAATTCCTCAATCACTATCTCAAAGTTCGAATATGACTATCTAACAGGAAGTGCTGTTAGGGCTGAAGAAATTGCAGACAAAAAGGTTGCAGCAGCTCAGGCCTGGATTGAAGCATTGAAAGCCAGCGAGAAGGAGACCTTGATGAAAATAGAAATGGCTGAAAGAGAAATAAGGGAAATGAGATTGGAGGAAGAGAGAGAGGTAAGTAGAACTGCAAGGTCACTATCTGCTAAGAAGGTGGTAGAGGGAGAGCTAAAATTCAGGAGACAAAAGCATGAGAAAAGCACAGGTGCAGAAAACCTGCAACTGGCGTTTCCCAGAAGTTCCTCTAGAGATTATGCCAATTTGACTCCGTCTAGACGAACAAAGGCTCGAAATTCCGGCTCTCCAGCCATACGAACAACTCCACGATCAACAGTCACTATCAAGAAGAATAAGAAAAAGGTAGTGCCAAATTTGGCCAATTTATTCGCTGGCAAGAAAATTGACAGGGGTGAGGAATTCTTAAAATTGAAGTGAGAGAGGAATGCTGTTTTTGTGGAGGCATTTAATCCTAACAGATTGATGTTTTTCGAATAAGCTCTTGTCTTCAAGTGGATTCTGTTTCTCTATCATCCACAAGAAACATGGACTACTGCCCCAGTGTTTTTCCGTGCTCAAAAACCTGCAGCTTGTGTGACTGGCTTTCATTGTTTTAGAGTGTTTGCAATGAATCTACTCTTTCAGTCAAGTTTTCCTCTTAAGCTTGGTTTCTAACCTGCTGTGCTTTGAGCAACCATGGATTTGCAATTTCAGGATGCTTCGTTTGTAATTCAGCCTCATGCAATATAACGGTTCGCCGTACACGGATACAGATCAGGAAACAATGAAGAAGAACATTTGGAACTGCTACTTGAAGGAATAAATCCATTCTATCTACTGAATAAAACGCCAACACCGAGAAGAAACGACAATATGTAATTTAAACTCAGCGGGTTCCTGTACTCAAAAGTACGAAATGTCCAGTTTATTATGGTCCAAGTTGAGTACTGGACTTATAGCCTTTATTATTCTTACATGCAATATTAGACAATGCCTTTGTTAGGCATCCTTTAGAATATACAAAGATGAAAAAAGAGGTTAATGACCATCTTATCATAATCACATAGGGATGGTATTGGGTTGAGTTATATACAAAGTTGAAAAGAGGCTAACGACCATCTTAACGTAATCACCTGGGGATGATATTCGATTGATAGAACTAAATTTTTTTCTGTTAATACTATTTAACTTTTAAAACAGACACGAGCGAAGAAGTTGACTCATATTTGGGTAACCGACAAAAAAGTTAGCTAATAATGTAGTACCAGCCCACACCTTTTGCCACGCGTTTAGCCTCATACTTAAGATGTAGGCCGATAGTATGTGGTCCATGTCGAATAATGTTGTGCGTGTATTGAGTGAGGAGCTATATAAATTTCTTAAAATCAATTAGTTTTAACGTTTATAAAGATACATAATATAGAATACTTCTTATAAAATATTATTAATAATTTTATATTTCACTTTTGTGGAGTTTAGATTTTGTTGTTAATAATGTTCTATAAACATTAAACTCTAAAAATAGAAATCTAATTGTATTTTTACCAAAAAAATTGTTCATATATTATTCTCATCGGGCACGTCCTTTAAGATTAGAGTTAAATTGGGCTTATCAATAATGATTAACACGATGGACAAAAAAGTAGAGTAACATTTAAGGACATGTGTGATGTTTCATTGGTTATTTAAGTACATGTTTAGTGTGAATTGTAGATAAGGACGTATAATTTTAAAGATATTTTTCAAAGTATGTTAGTTGAATACAATATATTCACTAAATTCGACATTATTGTGTATTTTAAAGGGTTTTAGGAAAAAATAGATTATCTAATCTAGACATTTATTTTTGATGGATTCTGAACTCTAAAAAGATTATAAGATTTATTAATAGAGATGATAAATAACTCTAGGTTTGATACAATATGAAGTTAATAGGCTCAACCCAAAGAGATTATTGTGTATGACTTATATATACAAATGTGCAATTTTGTAGTGTTTTGGAAATAAAATAAGTTTTCTTATTCAAAAATGCATTTTTAATAGATTTGAAACTCTAAAAGGTTCTAGGACTTATTAATAAGGATAACAAATAAGTTCGGACCCAATACTACTTCAAGTCAACATACTTAATCTTGAATTGACTAAAATTTGTATTGATTTTTAACCTTTCTTTTAATCTTTTGGGTTTTATAGATGGTTTGGTCTAAAACTTGACTATATAAATGAAAAAAAAAACTAATTTCAAGCTTTTAATCCATTCCTGGCAACTTTACCATTCCATTTCATTTCTGACATCACTTTGAATCTAGATCGATTTATCTTCTTCTTATATTGTCATAGAGCTCTCTTCTTCTCATCGTTTTGTCACGTTATATTCAATTTCTTCATTTATCTTCTTTCAATGATTTATCTATTGAATTAGTTTTTGTTAAATGTACTTTATGAGAAGCTTTGGTGTTTCTTGATCATTGGGTTTTATGGTGAAATGGAAGGTCATCAATGTTGACTCAATTGGGTTTCCAAATAACAAAAATATTAAGAATAGACCATCGAGTTAAGTTAGGTCCGCCCAGTTAAAGTTAGGCAGTTCAAGTCATTTAAAGCCCAATAGGGCTCAAACTAGGGTGACATAAATCAAACTTGATCGAGCTTTTGGTTGGATTTGGGCCACTTTCTTGGGGGCTCTTCAACCTAACTCATTATCAATTCTACTTATTAAAATCATATTTAAGTTATGTTAGGTTTTGTAAAGTGATAAATTGTATAAGACTGTACCAACTGAAATTTATAATTAACTATAAATATGTAATTCTAGTCTATATATAGAGGAAATTTATAATCTTAAAGTGAGATGTTGATTAATGCAATAAAGCATGCACTCTTGACGTATAAGGAAGTGGGCATGCCCAATATGTTGAATGTGGTTAAATTTTTTGTGTTAGTTCTTGTTTGTTTCTTTCTTTTATATAAAACTATTATTACTAAATATACTTTATTTCTTAAGAAGTGGTATCAAATTATACTTGCGAAAACAATAACTTCAATTACAAGGTTTCATGAAGAAAAGTTTAATAGAATTGAGAGTTTTAGATTATGATAGTAAAGTGTGAAGAATTTGTTAAGACATTAAAACATGTTAAAACTGTTATATGAGAATAAGTTAGAAAACATGATTAGTTCAACTAATAGGCGTTGCAAGTGTGAGCAATTATAACCATTTAACCATGTCTGATGGTCAAATTTGTTTACTATATCATGGATATTACATCCCTTAAAGAGATATGAAAAAGGTTGGACAATCAATACATATTGATCTCTTACAAACAAATTATATTTTAAGAAGAGAACATATAAGAAGATGTAAGGGAATAGATCTAAAACAACATATCAACGTGTACTCAGTGACTTATTAAGGCTTAAGGTGACTATTACAAACAAGAATAAAATGATTATTTGACTACGTTCTTTACCTTTTTTTTATAGACATCTATTGACTACTTTAACATTAGATAAGAAGATGGTATGGAAGATATTACTGCTACGTTATTGGATCACAATTAATAGAGACTTGATAACAATAAAATTTTTTAAGTAAAAGGGTTCTACCTGGGAAAAAATTAAGATCTTGGGATAAAGTGAGGGAAAGATGGTTCTTCTAAATGAAGTCGAAATCTAAAGGTAGAATGGCAGTCTGGTGCTATAGATACGAGCAAATTGATATATCAGGAGGGATTGTCTAAATAAGGAGCATAGAGATGAAATACAAATTAATAATTCATCAAGGAATCTAATATAATGTAAGGCATAAACTCAGATTATATTAATAGAGATAAGTTCTACATTTCAATGAATCAACTTTAAGATTCGTTAGAAATGGCTCTCTCTCTCTCTAAGTGCTCACTACTCTACCTTCTTACTACCTTGTCATGGTTTCTTTGCATAATTCTTTGTGTATTTCACCTCATATCTCACCCCTCTCTCTCATAAACTCTACCTTTGAGCCTATCTTCTTTCTAGGCTTCAACTCTACCTTTTATGCCCCTCTTTGTCCACCTATTTTGGAAGCATACCTTAACCCTAAAACTCAAGTCCTGATAGTTTATCATTATTAGTAAATGTCTTTCGATTCCACTTCTTCCCAAACCTTTGGTTGAAGAGTGAGGAGTTCCCTACCCTTACATCCCAGTAAGCTCTTTCATCCCAAAAGCTAGAGAAACAAACTTGGAGCCATCTAGTGGTGGTTCAAAAGATGGTCTAGTCTCCCCATCTACTAAAGTACTTTTGCAAGGTACAAACAAATGGAAGTCTTCTTTAGTTGGACACTCTTTGGACAAGAGAATAGCCTTCCCTATGGTGCAACATTAAACTGACACAAGCTGGAAGAAAAGTGGTATGCAGTTGACACTAATCACTAAAGATGATCTCTTCATCTTTAGGATCTCTTCAGAGGAAGTGGCTGGTAAAGTTATGGACATGAAGTCGTGGCATGTACAAGGTAAGCCTCTGTTTTTAAGGAAATAGGAGTTGGGATTCAAGCTTGATAGAAATGAAATCAAATCCATCCCATTATAGGTGAATATGCATAAAATCCTACTTGAATACTAGTCATCTGAAGGTTTAAGTCACTTAGCAAGTTTTATTAGAACCCTTCTTGCTTGGCTATGCAAGAGTTTCTACTGAAGTTGTTCATAAGAAGATCATGACAGACAACATACCTTTAATGAAGTTCAATTCAAGTGGTGAAGTTTTTGAAGACAAGATTTTGCTTTCCAATCCTTGGAAGTCATATCCAAAACCTATCACCAAAATATGGATCACCAAAATAAATATTAATGAAGAAAGCAGAGTGGAAAAACAATTGAATCTTGATACTTTATAAGTTGTTGGTGAAAGTGCTAGTATAGAAATGAATACCTTACAAGTTAACAAAATTATGGGCTTGTAAAAGACATTTACAAGTCATATGGAATCTATTGAGGCTAATTTGGATTGTATGCTTAGAAACAAATTGAAGTTATTGATAATAAGCATGGAGAGAATGCAGAAAATGGAAGCAAACTAAAGGTTTAAACTCTGGGTACCTCAATACAGATTGCTAATTCACATAATCAAAGAGTTACTCTATTGTAGCCAAAAACTTTATCTGATGATCAACAATATAATGCTAAAGAAGTTGAGATTATGGAGAACTCTTCACTTTCTAGGTGTGATGAAGCAAAAGTAACAAAAGGTGATAGACTAACTCTCCTACAGTTTTTATTCTAGATAATGATGTTGGTAGCAATGAAACTAATCAACAATATGAGGAATGGTAAGCAACTGTAATGATAAGTTGAAAATACAAGAGAAGGACTAAGTCCTTAAACTCTAAATGATTTGTACCATATGGAATGTTAGGGGACTTAACTATCCTAATAAACAACTAGCTTTAAAGGATTATCTTTAAGCTAGTCAAACTTGTTTTGTTAGTTTGGTGGAAACCAAGATTAAGGAAGAAGCTTTTCAAAATGGTTTGAAATTCATATCTGCAGATTGGATAACTCTTAGTAACCATTCAGAACACCAAAATGGAAGGGTTATAGTTGCTATGGATACTGCTTACTTGTCTATCTCTAAGTGGTATTGTACTGATCAATTACTTCAATGTGAAATTGTTTTAAGATGTCTCGACTTTCCAATAGCAATAACAGTACTGTATGTGGCTAATTGGGATTTTCAAATAGACAACTTGTTGAAAGAATTGTAGGTTATTGATTCAAATATGTCCATGCCTTAGATGGTGGTAGGGGATTTCAACTGTCTGCTTTCTCCTTCTAAATCCTTAGGTGCAAGGAAAATATCTCATGTTGAAATCAAAGAACTAACTATATCGACTGCTTCTCTTTCTTGTGGATCTCAAGTTTTGAGGAGCTATATTTACATTGAGCAATCATCAGAAAGGCTATAAGCCAATTTAGGGAAAGCTGGATAGATGCTTAGTGAATAGCAGATGGTTATCTCTATTGACTGAAAGCTATGTGACTTTTGAAGACCTTTTTTTTTCTCAAATCATACACCTATTAAAGTGCATATCATAGGCAGCTCAATCAAGAGAAGTTCACCTTTTAGGTTCTTCAACTCCTTAGTTAAAGATTCTTAACTTGAATCAATTATTAAATATGATATTGGATTGAACTTGCAGGGTTCTAAATCATTTTAGTTTGCTCAATTGCTGAAATTTATTAAAGTAGAATGTGTTAAGCTCCTCAAGCATAACTCATACGCTCTAAAATTCAGTAAAGCGAAGGCTTTTGAGAATTTATCTTTAACTCCAAAACAATTAGCTATGGATCCTTTAAATTCCACTCTCTTGGCTAAAGAGAAATTGGACCTGAGTAGATATTGCAATCCATTAAAGAACACAAAGAACAATTGAAAGAGAAATCAAGAATTCTATGGATGCAATATGGTGACAACATACCAAATAATTTTTTAGTGTGATTCAAAGTAGGAGAAATAGAAATAAGATCATTTTTCTTGAGAACGAAGATGGTTTCAACATAAATGACCAAAAGGAGATGAAAAATGGCCAGAAGTCATTTTCATGCAATAAATGGTATCTCTACACACATTGCAAGACTCCCTAATTGTTAGGTTAGTGGAATGACTGGTTCAATCCATCATTTTCAAGAAGCTGCTCTAATCAAGGAAGTCACTGGTGAAGAGATAAAGGAGGTTTGTTATCATTTCATCCAGATAAGTCTCCTATGCCAGATGGATTTATGCTATAATTTTTCAAGAGAAATGGAATCTTTTGGAAGCACCAGTGGTCAAAATAGTTCAACAATTCTTTGGAAATGGCAAATTACTCAAAGAAGCCAATAAAAAATTCTTTCTTTAGTGCCTAAAGTTTCTAATACTAAGAAACTGAATGACTATAGACATATTGCCTGTTGCAATGTTTTGTACAAAATAATTTCTAAAATCTTACTAATAGATTGAATATTACTCTACCTGCTATTACTAATCCTAATCAAGGTGTATATGCCTCAGTTAGAAGTACGGGGGATACAATAATGCTTGCTCAAGAGTTATTTAGAAACTACATCCATAAAAAAACATTTTAGAAGCTGTGCTCTCAAAATTGACTTCACTAAAACTTATGAAACAATAGAAAGGGATTTATCATTAATTCTCTCCATGCTTTTAGTTAGCTTAGTGGGTTCATTATCTAGATTCATGCTTGCATAGCAATAATATCTTTCTCAGTGTTAGTGAACGGGGAGCCTACGCAACTATACCAAGCAACTAGAGGCATAAAGCAAGGAGATCCATTATCCCCTACCTTTTTACATCATGATGGAAGTTTTTCAAAGAATGACCCATATTTGTATTAATGAAAGCTCAGATTTCATATATCATTATCATTGTAGAGAGCTCAATATTACTCAACTTTCTTTTGAAAATGATTTACTCATGATATATGCTAATGAAACTTCTTTAATTGAGATAATCATATCATCTTTACAGAGATTCCAAAAAGTATATAGACTAAGATTCAATCCTAAAAAATGCTCTACTTATTTATCTAAGATAAAACGTTGATGACTTCTCAAGGGTGGTTATTAAACCTGGACTGTCCATTCATCAGTTACCAATTACTTACTTGGAAATTCCTATCTCTGCAAAGATGCTTAAGGAAGTTGAATGTAGACCTCTTATTGGTAAAGTTCAAGAAAGAATATCTTCCTGGACCAATAGAATTTTTGCCTTATGGAGGTGTACTTTAGTTTGCTATTTTAATTTTTAATAACCTATACATTTGTTGGTTATCTCACTTAGTTATTCCTAAAGAAGTTCTCAAGAAGATTGATAAAAGCATAAGAGGCTTCATATGGTATGGGCTAAATCTAAGTGGTAAAAAGACTTCCAAAGTCAAGCGGACTGTCATTTGTAATGGAGGGTTGGGAATGAACTCTACTATCAGAATGAACAAGGTATTTTTTAGCTAAAAGGCTATGGAAAATATGTTATAATAAGGAGGGCCTCTGGGTGAAATGGTTGCACATGTTTCAGGTCAAATAAAGAAGTATATCTCTTAGAAAAGTACTCAATCCTATACTTTTCAACAAATCTTATGTACCAAGTTAGTTATGCATGCTCATATCAAACACTACATTAGAGATGGTAGAAGTACTAAATTATGGTTTGACAATTGACACTCTATTGGGCCTTTATACTACCTACAATACTTTACTACTTTTAGTGGAAAAAATTTCTCAACTTGTTTGATTTGCAGGACAGGAACCTTAGCTAGTTGGATTGTCTATCATAGACCATGGGCTTGAAATGGAAAAGTAAGGAAGATAACCAGGTGTTTAAGGTTGGTTTTACTATGTTAGTGCATTAAATTTGGATGATGAGGAACACCAAGTAAATTGGGAAATCTAAATAGTACAACAAATTTACCTGGATAGAGATCTACCTTAAGTTAAGAATGAAGATTGAAACAACTACTCGTCAATAACTCTTCTCTTCTTGATTTATGTTGCACTCTAATTGTTGGGGATGAATTTCTTTTATAATTGTAATTTCCACCTTTTTGAATAAATACAATATTTATTTAAAAAACTTCAAGACTCACTAATAGTAGATACATGATGATCATATCTCATGAAACTAAACAAGAATTTATTTGTGTGATATATGTTAGATAACTTTGTGACTGTCTAACTGTTGATGATTAAACCAATTGCAAATATACTAAGACATTTTAATTTTCGTAAATAAATTTTCTAATTTATTGTCTAATTTCTTATATATAAGGTATGGTGGTAAACTAGATTCATATTTTGCATTATAATGTTATTATGAATGATGACGACCAAAAGCTAAGTATAGGAGAATTTGATAAGTAGAAATTATACATATTTTGCATCCTTATTTTATATTATTTATATAGCATATTTGGGTTAAATTATTGTATTTTCTTATTAATTATTAAAGTTATATATTATATTTTTATTTTTTAAAAGGGTAATTTGTACTAAATATTTTCTTGTAGGCTTAGTGGACATAGAAGAAAATCTGGCTAAAGACAATCCAGAAAAAAATCCCAAAACAAAGAAACAACCCAGTAGAAATTAATAGCCCAAATTCTAGCCTATGTCCTAGGCCAGACCCAAAGCCAAAGCAGCAAAAGAAGCAGAGGAGAAAAAGGAAAAACACCAGCAGCATGTACAACACCAGTAGAAAGAAGGTCAAAATGTAGCACAACTCACAGCAGTAGAGGAAGACAAAACATAATGCACAGAAGTAGAAAGAAAGCCAAAATGTAGCTGGAACAGAAGAAAAAGCATAGTAGTAGAAGGAGGACCAACACGCACCGTAGAGAAGAGAGGCCAAGAAGAAAACAAAATGACGCAACCTACCAAAAGGAGAAGAATAAAAAACATAAGCAAATAAACACACAATAATGCCAAAAATCTAGCAATGTCTTTATCTGAAACATCTAGATGAAAATCCATGAGATAAGAGGAAATCTCCAAATCCATTTGAAATGGATTTGATAAAATGATACCAGCAAAAAATCCGACAACGTGCGGGTATAGGGTGTGCTTCATGAGGCTATAGAAAGGCAACAACAGAAAGTAGAAAGATGAGTAAGTATCCACATGAGAAGGGAGTTCTTCGAGAGAATGTGTAACATCCCGTTATCGACGTGAGGGGCATATCGGTAATTTGGATAGGTTAGCATTGAGTGCATTCATAATTGAACTGCACGTGCATTTATAATTGAACTGCACGTGCATTGTTGCCTCTGCATCAGTGATAAATGAGTTAATTGCACATGCATACTCAGTGACATGCATTCATGATTGTTCCAGCATTTAAATTGTGATTATGCTTTGAAGTGTGAATTAGAGATAATTATGTGAATTGTGATTGATTAAGAATGTTAGAATTATTGAGTTACATAGTTGATTTAGAGTGAGAATTGAACCTTGAGAATGAGAAATTGAAATTTGAGTATAGGATTGTGTACTTTACATT